>BLKR01006062.1:0-65851 GCA_011170035.1 Teleogryllus occipitalis | reverse complement strand
TGATCGGTAATTTTCCGTGGTTTCTCCGATCCACACCAGGCGAATGCCGGAGCAGTACCCTACCAAATGGGCCACAGACCGCGCGCGATCTTTGCTTCCTCTTCCTTGTCCAATCCTCTTCCCTTACACACACACGCACTTCCCTTACACTAACATGCACTACACTACCACATTCCGGGAGACCGGTCGGGAGCTTAGAGCTTGTCCCGGCTGGGGCGGTGCCCCGCTGGCGGGAGAGTCCTGGTTAGGGGGAAAACCCCACTAGCCGACGATGACACGGAAGATCATCACCATCTTCCGTGAAAAAACATGCACTACACTAAAGGGACTAATAACCAAAGCTGTTGACGCGCCCGGAAACACGAAAAAATCAATCAATCAATAAAGTCTCTACTGATGAGTCTGAATTGAAAGTGCCGCCGTAGAAGTAGGCGTGGCGTCGCCCTAACGCCTGCAGCGCCGCTGCCCTGTGCCCGCAGCGCGCGGTGGGCGCGAGCGCGTGGGCCAGCAGCAAGTGGCCGCGCGGGGCGCCGCCCACCGCAGCACGCGCCGCCGCCGCGGCCGACACCTGGCGTAATTCGCCGCCGCATATTCATGGGCGCGGTGCGGCTTTTCAGGCTGATGGAGGGGCGAAAAGGGCTGAGGCAGCGGAAATGGCGAATGTGAATTTGTAGAGGCAATGATCAATGTGGTGATGAGGTTAATAGCATGAAAGCAACGAAGGAGAACGGCGCTAGCTGCGAAATGTTGCGGTGATGGTGAGCTAAACTCAAACGTAAGGAAAGAGGCAAAGTAGACAGCTGCTGGTGAATGTAATAAACGTTAGATAAACAAGGTAGGACCATTAATTGTTAAGGCACATCTCCTCGAAAAATTCTAACGAGTATTTAAATATGAAATATATTTATATATTTCCCATTAAGAAAAAACACTTTGCGGACTCTCTCGAAACAATTGCCTCAAATATGAAATTAGATATTTCAGATGATTTTCTTTTATTCTGTATCTTATGTCACACGTAACCCTTCGTAAGAAACTAAGGTTTATATTTAACTCATTAGACTCTCCTTGCGACCGCAATGAAGGAAGAAAACGGAAAATTGCCAAACGACCAAAATCGTAATGGTCAAGCAACGTCACATATCGAAATAATATGATTGAAAACGGAATAAATTATTGCTATTCACTGGACAGTTTTCGAAAGCAGGCGCTTCAAGTGATGCGATGCCAGCGCCTACTCCCAAGAGCTCCTGCGACCGGAGGCGCCGGTGGCGGTGACCGGCCGAGGCACAGATCTGTGATTAACGAGCGATCTCCCGGCGCAGATAGGCCCGCACTGCCTCCCCGCCCCTAAGAGACGACTTAATTTCCTCGGATTAATCCCCTGCGTTTGAAAATCGAACCCCTGCGCGCAACAAAATGGATGCCGGTTAATTATTGTGTCATTTATCACGCCTCGAGAGAGGCGCTGATGCAGATAAGACCCGAGAGTCGTGTGGCCACCGGGGTCTACGCCTTCCCCACAACAACCGCTTGGCAACGGTCACTGAAGCAGAAATAAGGGAGGAAGCGGTGACGTCTTAGAAATAGTTTAAGACACTTTGCTGAGATGTGTCCAAAATACCAGGGCATTCTTCCTAGAAAATATGAACAATATAGTCAGACTGAAGTGCAAACTATCAAACATTTTAAAAATAATGCAGGTGGAAAATAGTTTGGAGAATCTTCGTCTGAAAATCAAATAGAACGTCTCATTGTCAACGTTAGTTATGTTTTCATTAACTTAAGAGACTAGAAAACTTACAAAAAATTCAAATAAAATTAGTTAATATTCGTAATATAAAATTCATAAAATATAAAAATTAATTTTTAATAAAAGTGTATTGAAAATAGTTGTCTTCAGCTGAATGAATCATTTTTATTTTTTTCTGATATCGCTACTGCCGACAGCAAAATATTTAATTGTTATGTATGACTTTATGAACTAATTAGAGTACTGTAACTTCATTAGACGTTTCCCCATGAATCTCCTAATTTTCTTTCGAAACGTTTATCTAACCTACAGTTCTGTTGCCAAGCGACGTAGTGAAGAAGCAAATTTCGCAAGAAAGGTGTTCCGTCGTTGTGTCCTCACCAGCCAATTCCATCAGCTTCTCGCATCGTGCATCCCAAGCAGGCCCTAGAAACGGCGCCGAGGAGCGAAAGCCTGTGGGCAGCAGCGGTGGGGCGACGGCCCGGGGTTTACGGCCGCAGAGGGCGAGAGGCCCTGGGCGGCGCTGGGCGGCGCGGCGTGGGCGCGCGGGCGGGCGGGCGTTTCGTGCGGCGCGGGCGTTAGCCGGAGGCGGCGGCCCGCGCCCGCGGGGCGGCTGTGTACACAGGGGTGAAACCGGAAATGAGAGGGGGCACGCAGCCCCGCCGGGATTTGTGGCCGTTCGGGCATCCAGCGCGTAAAAACACGCGCTGATAAAAACCCGCGCCCGCCAGGAGGCGCAGGGGTGGAACAGAGAGTTTAACAGGATTCCGGCCCCGCCCCCCTCCCCACCCCTCCATCGCTCCCGGAGCAGGAGACGGGGAGGGGCGGGGGGCCCTGAAGCACGCACACCTCCGCTTCCGCGTCAGGAGATCTAATCCGAACGCACTTCGAGTGGGCTCAACTTGTACGCTTTCGGGAGAACTTCAAAAGCTCTGGTACCTACGAGCCCATTAGTAGATATAACAGCGATAAAACCCGTTCAGCCGTTGTATTGATTTGCTTCGCCGAGCAAAATTGCGTTCAGAGCAAGAGACAAGATGAAACTCGAGGATTGTTCGTGAGAGATTGATTGTGTTGTGTGCAACCGAAGACCCGGGAAGATTATGGGTAATACGGGCGGGAAATTGGAAATGTGAGAGGGAGCTACTAACAAAATAACTTTATATATTTCATTCACAGTAATATGACAGAAGCACGTAAAACCAAAATTTAGAAAGAAATAAACAATCTAGACATTCATAAAATATTGCAAATCTTAATTTCGGACGACGACTGTTGTCTTTCGAGTAGCCATCAACGGATCTTAAAAAATATTAACATTGCATGATTATATATATATATATATATATATATATATATATATATATATATATATATATATATATAGAGAGAGAGAGAGAGAGAGAGAGAGAGAGAGACAGTGGTGAAGAATTATAAAATAGTGAAGTAGTGAAGAAAGCAGAAAAATGCATACACAACTATTTTTCTTCGTTTTCATAAATTTCGAAGATTTCATGAAGTGAGATTTAAAGATTCAAAGTGGCCATAAACAGTTATGGGTAACGTTCGTACTATTTCGTTGTGTTTGTGTTTGTGTTTGACTTTAAAAGAAAATGTGAAGTGGTGTTATGGACTCATGTTTTCATCCTACAGCGAATCAATAATGTCTCAGGGGCCATCATGAAACCACTAAGTACGAACATTCATCCACATTTTTCAGGTTGCCCTAACTTCTCGTTATCTTGTAGCTTTCGTGTACTTTGCCAATCCCAGAAACGCAAGTCTCTGGGTCGTGAGTAACGAGTAAAGGAAGGAGCATTATCTCTGGAGCACACCAGGCGGGAAACTGCATTTCACATGAATAAATTTAGAAGTCGTCTTGAAACCTTTATACTTATGTCCTTTTCTCTTTAATTTCGAATACTTTTGTTCCGGTTAAAATATTTTAACTTTGATATACACTCCCACATTCACATTACATAATGACATCTGAAATAACTTCCATAGAAAACAACGATCAGTCTCGAAATTTACACCTCTAATATTTATTTGATGCACTAAACTGATTATGCAAATGTGCATCGACGATCTTCAAGCATTTAAAGTGAAAACATAAAATTATTACTAATATACTAATACAATTTTGTTCAAAGTGTTGTATTTAATGAGCAATTAAACGCCTGGACGAATAATACAAGATTCCTCCTTGAGGACTTCACCATGGCATGTTTTCAACTGCTCTAACTTAAAAAATAGCAAACTTCATATACTAGGTATTTATGTGGTCCTTACGAAATTCAACTAATAGTGCTAACATCACATGCTTTCTTGCATTATTTGTAACGGAGTGGTAATATTTTAATTCCATTTGAGCCCGCAAAGGTGTTTCCAACCAGCAAAAATATTCCCCTTTGCTAAGATTTGTACTCAGGGACTTAGGATAAGCAAGGAATTAGCGTAACCTACACACCAACGGGTTGTGTCGTGATAACTCTCTTGATGTTTTTGAAAAGAAGGTTCAACATTTACAACTCACAAAACTTACGAATGAAAATCTGAAATAACTTCCATAAAAAAGAGTAGAGTTTGCAGATTCGAGTAAAAAAATGAAAATTTGCTGATTTAAAAATCTTGTTTGCCATTTTTAAAAGTTGTCAGTATTTCACTAAACATTATGCGAAAACTGCTAATTTTCAAGACACATTACATGACATTTTTTAAAGATCTAATTTTGAAGAATAGATTTCATAAAGAAAAAAGCTCTATCTTTAATATTGAAGCTGTAGAAAGTCGCCGAAAAAATTCAGACTTGGCAAGTTTTCGAAGATTCAGTGTTAAATGAAAAACAAACCTACGTATACTTGTATACTTGTAGTTTGCTCTACTCGAGGGAATAAATTACCAGAAAGATGGTACTATTTTTCAGAAAATTTTGAAAATGTCGTCAAAGCATCATGCAAAGTACAAGCAATAATTAGAGAAAACGTTTCAAATTCCAAGGAGCAGCGACAGATCGAGCAGGGAAAATCATTCTTCGTGAATAAATTATCTAAGCTGCCACGTACAGCCACACTACGTACAACGGTCGGTCGGTCGGATAGCCGCCAGCCCGTAAGCCGCTAGCGTTATTCACAGGCAGCAGTCGGTCCAACATTTTGCCATAAACCAATATATCGGTGTCAAATACTCAATAAAGCGAGGATTCTGACTACACAACGTATTAGATGTAGTAATTTACAACATATCAGCACAAGAATTTTCCACTTTCTCGGCATCAAGGACCCACAAAATGAGTTGTTTTTTAAATCCCCGTTTTTTGCTGTATTCTTAAATAACTTTCACTCTACTAAGAAGTAGTAGGTGAGAAGTAATAATGAACTACGTAGTAATATGCGAAAAAGTAAAAATATTAGTACATATAGAAAAAAGATTAATGTATCTGTGTGTTTCTGCGTGTTGTAACAACTGCGTTTTTCCTAATTTTTTTTAGGATAATTTTGAAGTATCTTTTATATATGCTTAGCTTGGGTTTTATCAAGGTTACAATTCAATGTTATATTATTCAATAAATTTCAGAAGCTTTCTAACATTATAATGCAGTTTCGTGGCATCTAAAGAAATTAGCAACATCATTCTAAGCGAAATAATTTCACGAAGCAATTATTATTCAACTAGTGGTTATTTCGTCATTTACGTTCTTTATACTACTCACGATAGTATGTAGTGACCGGTATTTTGTTGTATTTATCAATGTTTAATTTTGGTACTGAAAAATATTTTCATGAAGTTACATTTTATACTTGGGAAATTCTTTATTTGTGAGAGGCGTACTTAGAATTTTTTAACAGTAAACCCTCGTTAGCATGATCTCGCTCGAATTTCGCCGAAACAAACATTTTTGGGGGTAGGAATCACAATAATACGATGTATCCGTATAAAATAATTGTATACCAAGAATTTTTATAACACTAACACCGATTATTTTGGTCCTCTGAAAACGGTATAAATGAGAATTCACTGTATTTATGAGGTATTCAAAATAGGTGGCTGAAATCCAAAGTAAGGAAAGTTTCGAATCATATTTCGCACTTCGTCAGGATGGAGTTGTCAACGGCCCAAACGAGGTGCCTAGGAAATGTAAATTAAGCTATAGTGACGAACAAGAGATGAGTGATAAACAGAGATCAGACTGCTGGTGGGAAGTGTTTAACGCTAATGAGATAAAATGTGTGTTAAGGAAATTAACCCACATTGAGTTTGAGTGACCTCGCTATATCTTCGCTATACCTATGTTTCGTACTCATTTTCGAGTTGGGGCGACGAGGCTTCGGCCTTCGCCATTTTCATAAAAAAAACCTTTAGTCTGTTCAACTAATAATTTTCAAGGCAGTTTTAGAACATAATACTCCTTGCCAATACACAAGACTCAAATTTAGACAATAACTTTAACATGTTCAATGCCCTACGCTTGGTCCGCACATTAGCCGAAAGAACTCCGAATTTATCAGTTGATCGTCATTCTTGATGCTTTAATAAAACAGTTCAGTTAACATTGGAATTAACTGGCTAATTCGCGAATGTGCTGCATTCTGGACTTTAGCCGTAATATGTTGCATATAATCACGTAAACCTACAAACTGAATTACCCAAGTAAAACCAATAAAAAATGATATCTTATTTCACAATATTCCAGACCAAAATGTGCCAGAGAGAAACACAACAGACCTATTTTTTACTGGCAACACTGGTGGAACGTCGTAGAAACTGCATTGATTGATTGATTGATTGATTTTTTAGTGATTCCGGGCGCGCTAAATACTGAGGTCATTAGCCCCGTAAGTGTAGTGCATGTTTTTTCATCGGGAGGTGGCAGTGATTTTCCTCACTGGATGGTGAGACCTGTCGCCGACCTACCACTGACAAGCGGAGTTTTCCCTAAACCAGGTATCTCCTACCAGCGGGGCATCGCCCCAGCTGAGTTCTAAGTCCCCGACCGCTCTCCCGGTAGTGCATGTTAGTGTAAGTGTGTGTAAGGGGTGAGGATAGGAGAGGTCAGAGCCCCGTTTGTTAGGGTACTGCTCCGACATTCGCCTGGTGTTGATCGGAGAAACCACAGAAAACTACCGATCAGGGCAGCGGACCGCTAGAATTCTCCTCCAGACAGCTACCGAATTCGAGCTAACAGACAAACTAGCGTCGAAAATCGTGCCGCCGTCGGGAGTGGAACCTAGGACCTGGCACTGCAGTGACATCAGTTGATGCACTGTGAGCCAGCGCTCCCGTTGACTGCGTAGAGGAAGGCACGACAAGACAGAGCTCGGTGCGACGGGAGCCACACAGTGGGGCACCTAAGGGGTAGGTGCGAAGCGGCGGAGGCAGCGGCGGGGATTGGCCAGGCGCACGGAGCAGCGGGGCGTCCGCTGGGCGTGGGCGGGGCGTGGGCGGGGCGGGGAGCGGAGCGGAGGGGCGGCGATTGATGCGCAGGGCGCGCCCGAGGCCGCGGGCGCGGCGCCGCCCCCGGGGGCCATAAACTCTTGTTATGAGCGGCGGCGGCCGGCGCGCCGGGACGCGGCCACCGGGTCTGTGGGTGAACCGCGGGGGGCGCGGGGGGCGGGGCGCGGGGCGGCGACGGCGCTGTGGTGGCGCCACGGGGCCGGCGACGGCTCCTAAGCTCCATTCGCGACAGGTCTTGCGTCCACGGGACGAGCAACGGCCGCTCAAAATCTTACAGTTTTGGTTCATTATGTTGTCTGGTAAGTGACAGTGCACATATGGCTTTGGCAGATTAGCTTTAGCAGGTTAGCATTATAAACCCTCTTGAAGGCGCTGTACTGATCTCGCAGGATTACTGTTTGCATCACCTATGATACGTGAATTACATGTTACAAATCAGCAACTACTGATTTCCAAGAAATTCATACTTTTGAAATTTACAGATGAAACGGGCAAATTTATGGGACATTGAAATTTAAGAAGATAACATCCAATTATCACATCGACAACTAGTGCAATAAGCTTAAAAATGAAATATACTAAACAATATAAAAGCATGCATTAAATATCTCTAGGGCCAGTTGTTCATCGTTTACATGTCAACAATTTTTCCAATTTTTAAAAACTTCCGTAGCCTCAGAGAAAGCGAACACCTCATGCAACGAAGTGAAGGACAGGAGAGAGGAAAAAACACCTTTTGTGGGGCAAGCGCAGCGGACAGATTTCACCCCATTACGGAAAGGCAACATTCCACGTTTTTTTTGAGACAAACTCGTGGAAGTTGCAAGCGCCGGAGCCGCAACGCCTGCCAGACGGCGCCGCGGTCCACCGAGGGCCAGGCGCGTAGCAACCGGCGCCGGCCCTTGCGGCAGCCGGCCCCGCCCCCACCCGCCGCCACCACCGCCGCCGCCGCCGCCGCCGCCGCCGCCGCCACCGCCGCCACCGCCACCGCCACCGCCGCCGCCGCCGCCGCCGCCACCGCCACCGCCACCGCCACCGCCACCGCCACCGCCACCGCCTCCGCCACCGCCGCCACCGCCGCCGCCACCGCCGCCGCCACCGCCGCCGCCACCGCCGCCGCCACCGCCGCCGCCGCCGCCACCGCCGCCACCGCCGCGCCCCCTCCGCGACGCCGCTGAATATTCATGCCCGCGCCGACCGCCCCGAGCGCTTTCGTTTCCTTTGACACGTCATCGTTTTTCTGCTCCGAATTCATCCGCATTTTCTCCCCTCTCTTGTTTCATTAGATTTCATTTGTCTGTTTCTTTTTCTCGCCAGTCAACACGAACTTTTCTTCTGGGCCCGCCCTCCCGCCGCCCCGGGACGTTGCCCGGCCCTCCGTCGCCTCCGCTGTCCCGTCCCGGAGGCTCTCATTTTTCCATTTATCTCGCAGGCCGCATTAATTCGAACGTTTCTTCGTATCGCCGGTAGATACCGCCGCCTATCGCCGCTAATGTGCGCCTAACGACGCGGGCGAGGGCGCGGGCGAAGGCGCGGGCGTGGCCGGGCGGCGGGCGCGGGGCCGCCTCGATTTGTGAGCTGCTTCAACGCTATCGGGACGCACTCCGCTTTGTCCATTTGTGCAATCGGCGAAGGCGGCGGGGGGAGGGGGCGGGGGCTGTGGAGATGGCGACGCGCGACGGTCGTGGTGGGGGTGACGGCGCTCTTTCTGCGAAGCCACAACGGCACTCGAGAGTGAGTGCGACGCTGATCAGAGCAAATAGCCTCTAATGGAACTGATAAGTATTATTCCTTTGTATTGAATAAACACAACTTAACATTGATCAGTGCCAAACATACTCTGTAAGGAAACGACTCAATGATTCTTGAATAAATACTGAATAAATGCGTTCCTTTCATTATAGATCGACCATTCCATTTGAATTGTGATGAAGATTAACTCAGCGATAAATGTTTACAACTTCTGAATATTTTTGCTTAGTACTCAACAATAAAACACAAGGACTAAAAAGGTTTGTCGAAAAATCAACTGAAAATTTACAGCTTTTAAGACGAAATAGATTAATAACAAATACTTCCTTTTCAACATGTACAGAACCTTCATGTTAATTTCATACAGTTCATTTACTCGTTTTCGTCAAATATTGTTTATTTTGTCGAGTGAAATACGTGCCTCATTGAGTAAGAGACGCTGGGACTCCACTACATAAAACAAAACTACCATTTCGAATTATTCGAAAAGCAATCAGTGCCGCGGAACGAAATATAGAAGTGGTGGTGCTCGTATGTAAAACGCGGACAAATGGGTTGATAAGGCAGCGCACTCCACTTTGAAGAGCTCGATGAAGTGAGATGCGAGCGAGGCAACGGGAGTGGCGGCCGTGAAAACTAAAGAGCACTAGGCTTCGGAATTTGCATCCGTGCGAATGTTTTTATTCTAATTTTGTTGCTATTTCGATGTTTTATTCCCATTCGTTCTCATAATCGTATTTATCTGTTGTCAAGGAAGTCGAAAAGAACATTTTACTTTGATAAAAAATAATTTATCGAGTCATTTATAAAGCGGGATTGATAAAAACAACGAAAGTTTGAAAACGTTGAAGATAATATATGTGCAAAACATTACTTTGTGAGGATTTATACACTCGTTTGCTCTTGCAAATTGATGTATCTTAATAGCGCCGATAAACGTAGTACTTTTAGATCTACAGAAAGAGAACGTTCCAACCACAGCGTACGTTGTGAAACTAGGAGACAAATATTTGCTTTAGTTAAAAATATATTACATTTTTGACAAGGAAAGTAAGAAACAAACTGTGACAGAGAAAATACGTAAAGAAACAGAGAAATAACAAAAATTTCATCAGTCACCCGAGTTGTTTGAGCCTTGAGTTTGCTCACTTACGGGAAGTTAATGAAACCGCGTTGGCGACACACGGATCGGTCGCCCGTCGACCAGCCGCCGACTGGCAACAAGTGAACGAGCGGGGCGCACCTCAAATATTTAGCAGCGGTCTGCCCCAGGGGGGACATGGCCCGCCGCAGCCAGCGGAACCCCACCACGCAATCACTTCCACTGCTACCATTCGTCAATATCTGTAGCTCTCTGCATTTTTTATTGCTTTTACCTCATTCGCTGGCATTTTACAAAACTTGAAACATTTTGTCGTAATTATTCTTCACATTCAATTATCTTAATATTTCCTTTGATTGATTGATTTTCTCGTGTTTCCGGGCACGTCAACTGCTTTGGTCATTAGTCCCGTTAGTGTAGTGAATGTTTTTTCTCGGGCGATGGCAGTGATCTTCCCCCACTGCATGGCGAGATCCGGCGCTGACCTACCGTCGGCTTGTGGGGGTTTCCCCCCAACCAGGACTCTCCCACTAGCTCTAAGCTCCCGACCGATCTCCCGGAAAATGTGGTAGTGTAGTGCTTGTTAGTGTAAGTGTGTATGTGTGTCTGTGTGTGTATGGGGAGAGGATAGAACAAGGAAGAGTAAGGACAGATCGCCTGCGGTCCGTGGCCCGTTTGTTAGGGTACTGCTCCGGCAGATCGGAGAAACTACGGAAAACTATCGATCAGAGCAGCCGGCCGCTAGAATTCTCCTCCAGACAGCGACTGAATTTGACCTAGCTGAAAAGCTGTTGTCGAAAATCCTGCCGCCGTCAGGACTCGAACCCAGGACCTCCCGGTCAGAGGCGTTGCAGTGACATCAGTTGCTGCACTGAGCTTTCGCTCCCGGTTTAATATTTTTTGAAATTAATGCCTACACTCACATCACCCACGTCATTCACCCACGTCACTGTCAGTTATCGGCGTTATTATTTTCGCAAATGCCGACTGTATCATTCTCACTTAGCAACATAATAATAATAATAATAATAATAATAATAATAATAATAATAATAATAATAATAATAATAATAATAATATCAAAATCGCCATGATAATGCATTCCTTAGTTTTCACCCACCTGTGCATCTGAAAATTGAAAAACAAAATAACCAAGGCTTTGATTTCTCTTACCTTTATTGTCATTTGCATATTAAAACTATATTCCTGTTTTATACTCATTTAATACAATCTGATGGAAAGAAAAAATGTAGATTATGAGTGAACAACACAATTTTACACATAGAATGAGTAATAACAGAAAATTAAAAGACGTACAACCATGATGTATCACGCGACTTTCAACCATGAGACAAACATACAACTGCACACACAATTCTCAAAATCTGTTTTCATTATTCTTAATAGTCGAGGATATTGTGGGATAGAAGAACTAATAAAAAATGGAAAATCTAGAACTGTTATAAAATATTAATAACCGAGTCGCTGACATTAATAAATATCTAGAATGCACATTTGAAGTGGAAATAAAGTACTAAAAATAAGAGTAAAAATTCCATGTAAATTATTCTGAAGATAGAGTTATACCGCGAATTTAGCCATTCGTCACTAACGGGAGACGACGTAGCAGCATAGAGGCACATAAAACATTGCGACAAATATTACTTAAAATTTATTGTTATTACATTGTTTATGATAATACGAAACTGGTGGTTTGGCTTACCTGATTTTATACTGCACAATGTGCGGTCGTAACTTCGTGTTTGCTGGGAACAGCGTCGACAGTTCTGTTATAAACAACACTGGTTATTACGAAAAACAGCGGATGGACAATTTATGGTTCTCTGTTTTTAATCAACATTTAGAGCTCATATAGAGAGAAAAATTGTTTGAAATTCAACATAAATTCCAAGAATTCCATTGCTTCTCTTTTTGTGTATATTGAACTTTAATTTAACGATATAGGAATGAATAATCCGCCTTCAGAATTTCTTTAGCATATTCACATATAAGTGAGAATCACCTATTAATTAATAGTTGAAAATAGAAATACAAAAGATAGACACTTGCTAACAATACGCATATAATAATTATAAAATTAATTTCCGTAACTATGAAGCTTAAAGGACGTTTTCAATTTCATTATAATGACGAAATTAAATAACGTATCAAATGAGCATGCAATATTCATTCCCATTTAAAACGTTTTACCTATATTGTTCACACGGAACCAAATCGGGAAAGAATGAAATGAAAATTATCACTTCTTTGAAAAAAATTAATTATTTATCTTCATTTTTGCGAAGGACTATTTCAAACAATCATTGATCATATCGAGACGACGTGGTCTATCTGATTGATGATGAGGATCTTGTGTCTCACATGAGGATCTTGTATACATTCCACTGGTGAACTTACTACCCGATTTATATCCTTACACACACATACACACACACAGACGGCACACGCAGACAACACACAGACGACACAGATACACACAGACAGACACACACGCACAGACAGACAGATAGACCCACGCACAGACACACAGACACACACACAGACACACACACAGACACACACACACACAGACACACACAGACACACACACAGACACACACACACACAGACACAGACACACACACACAGACACACACGCGTGGCAGCCGCGCTGGCGCTGATGTCTCACTAAGCGTCATGGAGGTCAATATGGAAGCGTGATGTATTAGTTAGGCGCGCGGGGCCTCTTTAAACGGCCGGTCGCGTAAATAAGCGCAAAGCGGCGCAATAAACAAGGATAAATAAAAACGAACGGCCGGGGCGTGTAGCGGGCGCACGCGCGCGCGCGCGTGTAGCCGCGCACAATGGACGCACGCGAGCCCCGCGCGCGCTGAAAATACGCGCTCGTATACATGTCGCGACGCGCGCGCCCGCGCGCCGGACACAGCGGCCCCGCAGCGCAGGGGCGCAATTGAAGAGATTCATTTCGAAGCGCGCGTCTCCGAAAGGTAATCTACAAAAATATACAAATTTTAAGGAAGGGATGTATTAAAATTAAGGTTTATGGTTCAACACAGGATTCAACGGTTTTCGGATATGGTTTAATGTAACAGAAACGCTGTTTTGACACTATTTGGCAACTTGGTAGAGAAGCATCTTAAGAACATATTATGGATACGTAAAACGTGTTTTTTATTATAAACTATTAAACTAGAAAATAAATAGTTAAAGGAGATACGTCGCTTTGGAAATAAGCTTTTCAATTCTTACCCTACTGAGAGCATCAATAGAAATCATAATCAGTTAAATAAATTCATGATAATTGCTTATCGTATCACGATATATGCCATTTATTGGCATCAACCGAAACACATCTAGAAAGCTGTGGTTTTTATATACTGCAGTACGAGAAAAAAATTAAGTATACTAGCTAATTTGTATTTTATAATTAGTGTTTTGCGGTATTTTCTTTTCTTTCAATCTATGTCGAGATGAGCTGCAGTATCTTCATAGGGGCACGTGGGTATTTCGAAAATAATGCAAAGTTGTAACGCCATTAAACAAAAGCATCATAATGATAACATTATTGCAATAATATGAATATTATTGCAATCGTCTCCTATATTACTCAGTAGTATAGATACTTTTCGCGGCTCTCACGCGCAACCAATCTTTGTAAATGAGGTCTCTAAAGAAAAGACAATTTCACGGAAATGTAACGAATTGCGTTTTGACTTTAAAAATATGAAGAATTTGTTTAAAAACACATCTAAATATTCATGTCAAATACAACCCGCAACACTCGGTCGCATTTTTGAATCTATATCGTTAAATTACTGCTAAACGAAGCATTCGAGGGCATTAAAAACTAAAATTTTGAGGCCTCAAAGAAACGTCCTTCAAACCATTCATTCATAATCGTAATTGTTCATTCATCCTTCATCATCATCATAATTTCATAACTCATCCCCTAGGGCTAACGACATTGGGGTTTAAAAATGGATTTAGCATGAAAATGCTGATTCTCCAAAAGCAAAAAGTAACGTGCACTTCTGCCCCGGAAAATATAACTGGGCATCGGTTGGTACCAGGGGCGAATCGTGAACATTATTTTAAGTATACCGTACTTTATGGAAGCTACCTCTACCCTTGTATTTTAATTCGAGCTTTTCTGAAATTCCAATACTATGAAATTCCATCCTTAATAATTGTTCTATAAGACAATTACACAAACCATTAACTTCTGGATCATTAACACATTCCATTTTCACAAAAACTTGAGAGAAGCGTAACGTACAAACGACCAGAGAAGGTCTACTTATCGCAATATTTTGCGGTGCCTACCGACCGTCCAGACGTGCATTCTCCCCTCTCCCTGCCCTTGAAACATGAGGAGCCTTGGGTTATCGCGGCTGGCATGCGGTGCCTTCCCGTGTGCTAGTGAATTCTCTGGACAGCATTAAGAACTGAAGCTTCTCACTCTAACACACTCCATAGCACTTACGAATGCGGAAGACTGACTGACTGGCTGTCAGTAGGAAGTATTTTTTCGCATCTGTTTTAAAGCTTTCAAAATATCTAACTTTTTAGAGGATTACCAAACTTATGAAATGTTTCTTATACCCTTCGAATTACTAGATATATCGGCGGTATACGCGGTGTATTGGAGAATTCGCCACTGGTTGGTACAGCTACACGTTCGCGTGACCCTATGATTACCGATTCACAAAAATTGCATTAACGTGTTCTGTGTGTGTGTTTTTTCGATAACTTGTTAGTAATTTAACAAAGTCACAGACTATAAACCCACAAAAATTATTGACGTGGTGTATCGACTGAAACCGTATTTTCGTGGTTTCATCCGACCGATTTGAGGTGGCTGTTTGAGCAGAACGTCTACGTGCAATTTTGTACTGCGAACTCTTCATTCGAGGCGTGGGATTAAACAGCTTCACTACAATTGCTTTTTCTTTGAAATGTCTCCGCTAGAGCCTTTATGAACTTTACTGAGTAGGATGTCTCTCACCCGATCCGAATGCATCCTATTCAATGCAAACCGGTGTTCCCCATAACCGCGCCATTTTCTGTAAGCAGAAATTCCTAGTTTTTTTCTAGTAACAATTTTACTGTTACAATGACAGCTTTCACGTTTTTAATGAGCAACAATTTTGCATTTACGTTATAGTTCTTCAAAACCAACTGCTGAGCAAACGGTTTGTCACTAAGAAAAATATGTTGTCATTGATAACTTCCGTTGTTAGTCCAATTATGTTACACACCCAAATTTCTTACGTTTTCGGTTGAGAACTTGTAAAATGAGTGTATCAGAGCAGTTCATTATTACATTTTTTGTTGATTTAAGGTCGCACTTACTAGGAGGTTATTAGCGACCACAATGGATTTAACGTGTAGGGTATCTGTAGACTGAATGAAGTGATAGGATGTTGATGAGACGTGAAAGAACGAACACATAACAACCACGCATGAGGCGGGACTCGAACCCGCGGTACTTCGGCCCGAGATCTCCACGGCACTACTGGCTTAGCAATCTCGGGCATCGGGATCTGCTCATTACTACATTATTTTTAATGTTCTGTGTAATCCACTATTTCATTCTTTCGCTTCTTATATTATGTTGCACAGATTATTTTCTGCCTTTGGTTTGATATGTTTCAAAATAACGTATAGTGCAATGTTTATTTTCTTTGATTCGACTCTTTTTCGTAGTTTAATGGATTTTTCGTGCGTTTCTCTACCAGCGTCGTCGAGAGTTTTCCACTACATTACCCGTCTGTCGTCGGGCGGCGCGTTCACAGATCCGCTTAGACGGGGCCCACTTCGATTCCTCGCAGCCTCTCGCCGCCCACGGTCCTCGCCCCCCCCCCCGACGGCCTGCGACAAATCTCAAATCGTGACCACTCTGATGACGCAGAATTCGCTCGCCAACTGCACGGGCGACAGTTGGCGCAAACGATTTATGTGAGATGCAAATACGGTGAGGTCACGGCACACCACGGCGCAACTTTTTATTCTGTGGAACTGGTACCGTGGGCGAGAGTGCATATTTCACTGGTAATCTCCCAGTGATGTCGGAACGGGAGCTACCTAAAATGCAAAAAAACGTATTTTGTTTGCCTACTTTTCTACGAACAAGTTTGTTCGTATCTTTGTCATGTAGATGGATAGAAACATATTTGTCCTTTGGTTAATGTTTGTGTATGTAGCGAAATTATATGTAATTTTATACATGACTAATGCCACAACTGGTCGTAAAATAATCCCTTAAAATATACCTTCATTATATAGCTCCATTTTGTGCATAATTGAGGCCATAGCATGTGTAATAACAATATTACTGGTTTTGGAAATTAGATTCATTTTTCACGTCAAGAGAGGTGGACAATGGGCAGTCATTTTCTCCACTTATGAATCTACTGAAGGATATGAGTCTGAATAAACTTAATTTTTCCACTTTCTTTGCAAACGGAAAGAAGTCCCGCTCTTTCGAAATCGACTTAGTGTTTCGGTCCCACGACTGTACTTCCATAACAGAGCGCTTTTCTGACACTAGGGACACTCGTCTAATTACCCTTAAGTGGCCATCATTTTTCTTTGTGAATATAAGTGCCCAGAAGGGATGTTTTTTAATACTAGTCGATATGTATGTCTAATTCGAATGAGGTGCTCCCGGCGTCTGCGACTGGAGTGGGCGTGGCAACACGAGAGGCAGAGCGACAAAAAATATTGGACAAGCCTGAGGGTGGGGATCTGTGAGCGGAGGACGGGCGCGGAATAGATTACCAACATGCCGCTGAGACTCTGATAGTCGCTACCAGGTGCGCTTTAAACTATACACGGAACAGGGTTAGTAGCTTGGCAGTTATGAACAGATATGTTGGAATTATTTACTTGAATACCTACTCTAACAACATTAAGATGCTTCAGTTTTTGTTTCATGGTGTGCAACTACATTACTGTAATAAGAACATTCACTTGGTCATGGGCGTGCTCACAGAGAGCGGAGTGGGCGGACCGTCCATGGCCACCGTGAAATTTCAAAATTGACCCCATAGCCCTCCGTAATAAAACATTTACTGCCATAAATATTATCAATTCTTTTTTACTCTTGTTTAAGCTGATACACGAAATTTGCGAAAGAAGTTCTCCAATCCACCTGACAATTATGCAAATGGTTGAACATAAAATCAATTGAATTTGTTAATTATGTCATTAAATTTATAATTTCATTCACCTTTAAAGTATATTTTATTTATATTTTAGAAAATATGTAATATTTAATTAAAGTGTAATGGAAAAGGAGGCACAGAGGTGAAAGTAATCTGGTTGGCCCTTCCTCTTGTTTTGGATTGCGCACACCTATGCATTCGACTGACAAGTCAAACCGCACGTCGCATTTAATTGAGAGAGCATTGAGAGTTTCCGTGCGCGTCGACTGCTTTCGTTATTAGTCTCCAGAGTGCAGCACATGTGATGGACAGGAGGGGGCGAAATTCCTCGCCTACGGAAACGCGACACCGAGTGCTGATTTACATTTCGATTTGCCTTCTCCAGGTATCTCCCTCAGAAAGGTTCCACCCCAGTCGGGTGAAGTTCTAAGCTCTTTCCTTGTGTGCTGATGCAGTGATCGTTACTGTGTTTGTGTGTGTGTAATGGAGAGGACGAAAACATCGCACTCGTCCAGTAGCCCGATTGTTAGGCTGCTCAACACTCACCTGCTATTGAACCGCTGACAAACAACGGAAAACTACCAGTCAGAGCAGGAAACCGCTATAATTCTCCTCCAGTAAATGGAGAAATTGCATCTATCTATGTTGCCAGTGTCAAAAAACCGTCACCGACGGAACAAGAACCCTAGAACCTAGAAATGCTCAGAGAGGGTGATGTATCGAATGTTGGTACTAAGCCATCCAAGCCGGTGTATTTATTGAAAGCTTAATAAAATTTCTTTGAAAATGTTATTTCTGTTTCTGAACTGCTAAATTCAATTAAGCACTTAATTTACACTGATTCTGAAAACAATTGAAATCATCCAAGTCAAAAATTATTTTTATACTGTTTTGACTCGGATGATTGAAACTGTTGACGAAAGAAATGTGAAAAACATGAAATCTCTAGATTCACGTCATCTTCTATTGGTATCCATATGGACACACAAATTTCAGATGCAAAAGAGATTTTTTATCAACAGATAGCGGCGTCTGGTAACTGCGTGGAAACACAATATAGTTAATTTATAAAATTGACGCAATTAACTTGGCGACGTGAGGGCGAGACAAGCAACCGCAATTGAGTGCTGCGCAAATAAAACTTCATTGCGAATTGGGGCCACTTCACTTCAGAACTAATTTGCAGGTGCGGGGGACTATGAAATAGAATCAAAGGAGATAATGATGTCGTTAACAAGACTCCGACGTTTTGACGCCATCAACATTTCAACGAGTAGCATTCGTGTTTTTCTTCATCAAGTTATGAATTGGAATCAATGGCAACCAATAGCAACTTTCTTCCTTTCACCATTGTGAAAGCTCTCAATTCCCCAGTGATTCGTTCCCTTTGTGCCAATTGCCTCCCCCTTCCTCTTCCTCTACTTATTCTCACCTTAAATCTATTAACTTTCATTTTCCAACTTCATACCATCCATTGCAAGAACTATAGTGAGTTTCATTCTTGTCTGAGGCGGATATAAACTGTCACTCATTTTATAAATTCAATGCCAGTGAGGCACTGTACACGTTTGGAAGAATGATGTTTTGGCGTACAATATAATATCATGACATCGAGAGCCAAAACTTATTAGTTCAGAGAAATTTTCAGAACATTATT
Organism: Teleogryllus occipitalis; assembly: GCA_011170035.1. Taxonomy (NCBI): domain Eukaryota; kingdom Metazoa; phylum Arthropoda; class Insecta; order Orthoptera; family Gryllidae; genus Teleogryllus; species Teleogryllus occipitalis. The sequence goes on along the minus strand of BLKR01006062.1, from coordinate 46,946 downwards.
CTTTGACGGCAGTTTCTCCTCTCGAAGCTTCCTTCTCAAGTGAACTAAAAGAGTTTTAATCCACAGCTTCGATAGGATGTTCGCATGGTTGTTCAAAATTGATCGTGAATCGCTTTATGAAGTTGCTGTTTCCCAAGTTGTCAAATTTGGGTCGACGTTTACTTTCCAGTCTTTATATGTACTCCCGTAGTGACTTAGAAAGTTTTGTAGTGCCGCAGCAATCGACGATATTTCGACAGAAAAACTTGTATTGTGGAACCTTGGTATCGAAAAAGTGGATAAATATTGTTCCTATATTTAGTAAATTACTTCCTCTAATCCGTTGTATAGTTATGTGAAGGCTCTCGGCTGGAGTGCTGCAGCCCTGAAGAAGGCCGCGATAACATCGGCATCAATGCCCCCGACGCGGCATCAATCGGACCGCCGAGAGCCGTCACACGACACCGGCCGTGAAAGCCTTCGAATGTACGTTGTGTGGTCAAAATCCACGTTTTGTGGATCTAACCGAATAAATGGTTGATGGTTGACCATTTCTCTGTTTGTCCGTCTGCCTGAGGTCAACTAGGGAATATAAAGTTTGGAGATTATCATAGGCGCAAGTATCGTTAATAGCGGTGACCAAAGACTAATGGACGGGCAGACAGATGGACAGACGTGACTTCAACCAAGTTTTCTGTATCAACGGTCTCAAATCGCAGATAATGACCAGAAAACATGTTAGAGTAAAAAACACTTTTCGAAACAGGATTAATTCTTTTTTTAAATATCAGGGCACCTTATTATGAGTTTTGCTGACGAAAAATCTCCGCATTCCTCTGTAACATTACAATATTTTCTCTTTTCAACGTAAGCACGTAGTATGACAAGAATGTAAAACGTGAAGAACAAAAATGGTGGTTAGTAAGTAGCATTGGATTTCATCTCCGCAAATTACGATCATAATATCTTAATGCTGAATTTCGTTGTAACTCAGAGTGTGAACCTATAATATACAACCCAGGCACACTATAAATCTTCTACATTCTTACTTTACTTTTCTGCATGTCGTACAGAACCTGATAAACTGATCATCATCGCGACATTCTTTGTGATCTTGTGAACAGAGACATATTATTTTATTCTTTTTCCCCTGAAATCTCTTTCTTGCCTTTCAAATATCCTATATTGTCTGGATGGGCTGTTCTTTAAAAATGTGTTTTTTGCTTCCTACAATAAATGGCATGGCAAACGCTTTAGGAAAACTTTATTAACCATTTTGTTAAACCTTTTAGTTCCATTATTTCGTATGTTTACGGATCCTCATTATCATTTTAGTCAATGTTGCTAGAAATACGTTCGCTTGTTGTCTTCTCCAAATTCAAAGCATCAGATGACGCAAAATATAATGTCCTATGAGCATGTATTCCATTCCACTGCTTTCTGTTGCCGAGGATGAAAAATAGAAAATAATGATTACCAACTTCCTAGGATAGATCGGACAAACGAAAGTTAACTTCTGTGTTTCAGATTTGGTACAAATCCAAATATACGAAACATACACAAATGCTGAGCAAATAAACAAGGGCAACATTACTACTACTACTACTACTACTATGTGTATTCCAAAACTAATGAAGTGTATTTGTAACATGTAGCATTAAAGTTACATTTACTTTCTCTCTCTACACATAATGGATTACGACGTATAGCACAAAATGGGTAAGGTATTTTATGAAAATATTGTAACACTAATCTTGCTCATTAAAATGAGTGCTATTCTCTGAAAATTATCTAACAATCCCATTAGAGCATTCACAAGACTTAGAGCTAACCTGTGTAAACACTCTTAACCATACATATAGGTGTTTGGTCCAATTTAGATAATTTTTCCCTAAATCCATTTTATTTCTATCCTAACACTATCTTTTCGAAATCCTTTTCTGATTAGGTTTCTAATAGCCACTCCTTGTGGATAATTTCAAAAAGTATTCCCCAAATTGTTTCAATATATTATATTTCTTTTTCGAATGTTTCATTCATTCGACGCGACACAAGGGCTTCTGTTATTCAAACACACCACCCCCACACAAATCGCACAGAAAACTCACGTTAAGTAAGATGTTTTTCGTTGTTTTGTTTGATACGACATGCGCGACCGCGTGTTTCCTTTCAGCCTCAAAGCTCCAGAAAAATATTCGCTTCTTTTAAGCAAATTCTACCTGCCTGCAAGTGTCTCGTATGCCAACCAAGCAGCACTACGAGCTGAAGTATGTTAATTTTCAACAGTGCTTTTCAAAATCACTTGAGCATGACTGCAGCAAAAAGTCGCTTTTTGTACAAAATATGCAAGAGCCATTACAAGTTGTTTGCAGTCTTCCAAGCTCACGAGCTCATTTCACCGCTCCCATCGCAAGATATTGCGTGTGTGTAGTACACATTTTAATATACATGCGTCGTGGGTAAAGAGAGCGACAGGAATGACATATAAAAATATTTCTCTCTGGGTTTGAATCTCCCAGAATTCGATGTATGCGGTTACTCCCGGGACCTGACCTACAAATAAATTGCACTGGGCGGAGATTGCATCAACTTTCCTCTAACGACGCCCACGCCCCGCCGCGAGTTTAATGGTAACTGTCAACGTCGCTTCGTGAAGGACTGAGCAAATAATGAAAAACGTGCGATCTACGAATGACGACGGAATCTAGCCAAATGTAACCACAACCCGCTATTAAAGAAACATCACATTCGCTGATTACGGATATGTAGTAATAGCTTTAATTAACAGTACCCATCTTGTGGACTACCTCTCTTGCGATGCATTTTTAAATTTAATTACATATAAACGAAGATATTAAATAAATTTTTCATTTCCAGGCAATAAGTTTTTCGGTGAACGAATAAACATGTTTTTTTTTTTGCTCCAGAAAATTTCATGTTGAATCTATTACATCTTTAAACACTACGCACTTTAAAAACACGTTAAATATATTTGTGATAATATGATAAATCAGATATTTTGTATTTAGATTCACAGTAAACGAATATAAATATTTGTTTTTGAAGATAATACGATTGTTATGAGATGTACCTCTTCGACTTTTAGGTGCCACGTGTCACAAGAATTATTTTTTTATTTAATAACTAAAGTCTAAAATTGTTCAATAATGGCAGAGTTGGCAGAACACTTTCTTCTACGTTAACAAAAACACGCTCTTTCGGTGAAATGTTACATACTTGTCGTTAACATTGAAGCGATCAAAGAATTCCTCGGTACGCAATTTGTTGCTGCAAGATGGAAAGAGCTAAATGAAAAACAAGTTTTTAAAACACTCGTCGATTGCAATTCTAGTAAAAAAAATAAAAAACAAAAGAGACAGGACTTGCAAATCAAATGCTACTCACCTTCCCATCGGGGCTGCATACTTTGACGCCGGCCAGCGAGATGACGAGGAGCACGGGCTTGGAGCGCACGCTGCCCTGCAACACACGGCGACGGCTCGTCAGGGCTTGCGCGGACGGAGAAGGAGATGCGAGACGCGGGGACGCCCGGGGAAGGGCAGGGCCACGAGCGGATGGCGTGGCGAAGGGCTCGGAAGGGAGTGGAAGGGTTGGAGGGCCAGGCGGAGTGCCAGGCGCTGACCCCGCGCCAGGCCGCGCCGCGCCGGCCGCCATTACCCTGATTGCGCGGTCGTTAGACTCGGCGAGCAATCCGCCGCGACGCGTCTACGACCGTCGTCGTCGCCACCGCCACCACCGCCCGCTGGCGTGGGCGCCGGCAGCATCACGGCCGTTGTTAATACTACCCGCCCCCGCGTTCATCTCGCCGCTACTCTACGTGCACGATGACTCACAGCGTGACCTACATACGCTTTCCTCTGCCCCGCCTTCTTCAATGACTGCACTCACTCGTTTCATTTCCAGTCTTGGAAGTACATAAGGTAGTGCCTCTAATCGATCTTCATTCCTTAGATGCGTGTCTCTTGCGTCCTCTGAGTTCCCATTCCCGTCCGTTATGACGACAATTGCACGTCTTCATGGACGCTGTGGCACGTGTACGGGACGCTGAGCAGCGCCACGATCGAACTTGCGTTTGCCTACATTGTTTGCGTTTCATCTGTTCTATCACGTGGCAGCAGATGGCATTTTCAAACAACCATGTCGACATCATTTTGGTAGCTTTCCGAACAGATGCTTTTCAAATCTACTAGTTCTTCCTAGCTTTGTCCTCATTTGCTCCTATTTTTATCTTCTATTTTTTATGCTCTTCGACTCTACTTCTCTCCACTACGACCGTTCATACTCGCATAGTTTACTTATCTGTTCTTTTACTCGCGGCTTAACACATTCTTGAACCACTCTTCATTGGTCCGATTTTCACCTTCACTCATAATCTTCAGACAGGTGGCTTACCATATTACTCCTTTCACACCTTCTTGGCTCTCCCACTATTCACGTCATTCGATACTTTCATGTTAGTTTTCTGCATGAATAAGAAAACACAGAGGATGTTTCGTGTAAAATCTTCCATTTGTAAAACTATTTGTACTTTCAGGTTGTATCAGGTAATCCGAGTAAATTTTATTATATTTGCATAGCAAACGAGAGGTAAAAACAATGAAATTCCCCTGCAACATGGCCTTCTTATGTTACCACGGACATTATTTTTTCAGAAAATGTCTTTGATGACACGTTCATGTCCATGCGTTAAATAAGCGGACTATACATAATTCACGCACCAAACAATAATTTTACTTTATGAAGTAAAATTTTATTTTCTTAAGAGTTGTTAGTGTATTATTACAAAAGGGTAGTTTATTTTACGTTAAAGTGTATTATTTAAACAATAGAGACCTGTTACATGAATAAAACCTACATTAGATACCTAATTATATGAGCCTTCATTATCACATATTTACAAACAACAGAGATTACTGAACGAAAAAGGTAATACGCAAAAAAAAATTGCCAATGATCGTGTTTCTCTTTATTTCTGTCTTTGCGCATTAACGTTCAGAAATAAACATGGTCTTTACACAAGTACAAAGTACAGATGAATTCCAAAAAGAGTAATTACCCGTTTAAGCAAGCAGGAAAATTCGCATCGTTGGATCAAAGCAGGTCCTCGTAGCACCAAGTAATAAGGTTCAGCGATTTACTGCAAGAGTGCACGTGGAGTTCACAAGTAATTGCCAGGCATCCAATGAAAGCATTGTTCTTTGATCTTATTCACGTGCGTCATTATAAAACACTCCACAAGAAAATTATACCGTTTGGCGTCATCTAAGTTCAAAAAATTGAAGAATGAACCATTCTCTTCCAATATTGGAGTCAAAGCCTAAGTTTCCGCCCGAACATTCTTGCTTTGTAGAGAAATTTCATAAAGTATCATTATATTTTCTCACTTCAATTAGCGACATAAGGAAAATTTTAAGAGGAGGTGGTTGGTAAGGCGAGGAATTTCTCAGGAAAAGCTCTTTGTAGCACCTGAAATTAGCCGCAGGAAGGAGTTTCCTTTGCCCAGAAAACGACGTAAAGAATTCCTGAGACTTTTCACTTTCTTTAAACGACCCGATATCTTATAAGAACTTTGTAGCTGGAACCCCTCAAAAACACTTTACTAACGAACCTTTTATTCACAGCCATTACATATTATTCCGAGGGTAGCTTCAAAATGAATGTACTTCCTTCTTAGCTTAGTTCTTGAACAAAAATTGGGAAATGTTTTCTGAAACATGAGCCACGTACTTTATCCTACTGCATCGTGTGATAACTTGAGTATGTACCCGAAATGCTAGTATGAATTTTTCATTGCAGATTAGTGTCTAATGCTTACTTTTTGAGTTTCTGAATGCCTCCACGAAATTGTACTTGATCTAAGGATCTTAATTTATAATTTCCCTACAAGCTCTATATTAATTCTCATTGTCTAATTCTCGGTAGGTAGTATCTATTGTTTTTATGTTGAGAAAAAATCGCTCGCAATGAAGAAATTTAACGAATTAGGGAAAAAAACCTCTTCTCCATACTCTTTTTCAGGACTTTCAACACGGGCGCAATAAAAGAAGACAACCCGAGTTCTGTCGGGCACTGACTGAAATACTACTTGCCATTGAACGTCGCGCATTTCGCCCCTGTCAGCAGTTGGTCATCAAGCGTCGCCCCCTCCGCTCTCGCAGAGACCGTCGTCCTTTTCTTCCCCAGACCGGACTCCGCTCATACTTAGCATCTCAGGGCTTTGATCTGGCCGCCGCTGACGAAGTCTGCGAGAAACTGCGGCGGAGGGGGTGGAGGGGACGTGCAGACGGAGTGGACGGAGCCGGTGAAGTGGGCGGGGTGGGTGGAGTGGGCGGACGAACGGTGTGAGCGGGGTGGGAGGAGTTCGCGGAATGGGAGGGGCGGGTGGAGTAAGAGTGGGAAGGGCGGAGGGCGCGGGCGATGGGCGGTTGGGTAGGTGGGTGGGTGAATGGGGCGGGCGGGCGGGCGGGCGGGCGGGCGGGCGGATTGGGCGGGCGGGCGGATTGGGCGGATGGGCGGGTGGGCGGGCGGGTGCTGACAGCAAACAAGCGGCGCACTGCCCGCCCGGTCCGCCACCCGCCCAACCGCGCGACCGGCCGAGAGGCGGGCAAGCGGCGCATCCATTGTTTAATTTGCGCAATATTTTCAACCGTCGGCGCGCGCCGGGCGATCCGCGCAAGAATGGGGCCTGGAGAGCGCGCTTTCATTACGCGCGCCGGACAAAGGACGGCGGCGGCCGCCGAGAGCGCTTCCGCCTCAATTGTGCGCCTCGCGAGCGCGCGCGCGGCGAGAGGGCGGGCGGGGAGGGGAGGGGAGGAGACGCAGCCAATGAAGCGGAGTGCGCCGGCGCGAGATCGCGTCTTCAAAGGAGAAGAAACACAGCCCCTGGGGAGAACTGGCGGAACAGAATGTAGGAAGAGAGTGATGAAGACGAAGTGGACATTGCACACCATAATGACGAAGATGAAGAGAGATGAAGACTAAATTGAGCAAAGGTAGGGATGATTTCGTTGTCAGGTATGAGAGCAACGGCATGAAGCTGAAAATGAAGTTTTAAGACACAATTGTTACTTAAGAGCCTTAGAAAATGAGACGAACATCTTCAGAACTGAAGCTGACGAAAGTGACTTTAATGCATAAAGAAGAAACAAGCAGGAATATGAGAGATGAAATTGTGAACGAAGTGAAAGAAATTAAGAATAGAACAAAAAGACAAGAGAAGTGAAAGAAAAGAAAAAGAAGATGAATGTAATAGAATATGCAAGAGCAATAAATGAAAGGAAAGATAATGCAGGAAAAATAAACAAGCTTTACAAACGCTGTGGTACATAGCAAGAGAGAAAGCAAATAGGACGATCGGAGAGCAATAATGTCGAAGACAAAAGCGCGCAGACCCACCAGAGAAGGATGTGCACGTGGGGTCGAGTGTGTTGAGCCGATTCCTTGAGCCGCGAGAGTGGGCTCGGATGCGAGCATCGACGCAGGGGAGCCAAGTGGAGAGTACATCTGAGGGGCGCGGCGGGGATAGAGGGGGCGAGTTGGGGCGGGGCGGGGAGGGGCATGGTGGGGCTGGGAGGGGCGTGGTGGGGCTGGGAGGGGCGGGGAGGGGAGGGGCAGGGCGTGGCGGGGGCGCGGCAGGGCGGGGCGGGGGCGGGTGGGGAGAGGGAGGGGCGGGGAGGGGGCAGGGCGGGAGCAGGGGCTGGGGCTGGGGCTGGGGTGGAGGCGGGGCGGGTGCCAGGCTGAAAAAGGCGAGCGGGGTAGGAGGAAGTGGTCTCGGGGATGCGGCCGCCGGGCCGGGCCGGGTCGGCGGCAGGCGGGGAAGACGGACCGTAGCGCCGTCGTGTGTCTTCCCGGAGGAAAATAGACTCGGCATCTCAGGCACAATGCCCGCGCTAGATTACTGCCAAGCGCCGAGAGGCCGTTTCTTTGATTCCGAGCCCCGCCCCGAGAGCCCTTGCGGAACCGCTGTCCCGCTCCGGCCGCGCCGCCCCGCGCCGCCCCGCCCCGCCATGCCCCGCCACGCCCCGCCCCGCGCCGCGCCGCGCCTCCCCGCGCCGCCCCGCGCCACGCCCGGATGGGATTAGAATGCTTTCGTACGAGGAAACAACGTCTCCGTATATAACATAATACGTCATGCGAGACCTACTTTCGAGACAATTTATTTTTAATCTTAGCGTTTGCCCGGCTGTTGCTTTCGTTTCCCGAGAGAGATTGTATCTTCCCGAGGATTTTTGAAGAGATATCAGAGTGGGGATGATGGCTTGTGGCCGATGTTGCCAAGTGTGTAATAGAAATAGAAATAACTACATGGAAATTATAGTTTGTAACACAAACTGAAATGGAAGATAATAGGCAGTGACTAATACGACATCAAATAGTTGGGAGAGTGTCGGTCGTTAAATAGGAACCGTGCTCTGCTTTAGCACCTGCGCAAGCTATTGTTATTTTTATGTCGTAATTCATTGGTTTGATTCCTTCATCCGGAAAGGAAAGGATAGACAGGAATGCCTTTTCAGTTTGATGAACAAAGTCATTTACTAATTCCGGTTTCACGCATAAATATGAATTTTCTTCGAATTTTCGGAGAAAGAAAATGTAATGTTTTTATTAAAATTATTCTCTATTGGATATTGAATGGCTCCATTCCCGGAAACATTTGTTTCAATGCTTGAATAAATAAACTTATAATCTCATAAAATGTAATTAAAGACTTGGAATTACTTCTCTCGTCATTTAATTAAGATGAATCCGTGAAAAACCAACACATTTGAAACAAAAATTATCCTTCTCGCCAATAGCAGAGTAAGCAGATTTTACTCCGAACTATATAATTTAGTTTCCATAATGTGAATCAAAATAACCAGAAGAAATTTAAAGGCAAAAAATAACACGTTTGAATGCAACGTATGATAATTGGGAACAATTGATGACGAAAAATGTTATTAAAAATTTAAATCACTTCATTGCTCTTTATCATTATTAGTGTTTATGATAATGAAAATTGAAAGATTTATTTTAAGGGTTTTCTGATAATGATATCCAACCGTTTTAAAGCAGTTTGTAAATCACCGAGCACAAAACACTACTCCTTCCCCTCGAGGGGAAGAAATTAGGCATAAACAAGTACACAAACAACTGCAAGTCGTTAAGCTGCCTCCAGAACGCGAATATTAATCTCACTTTAAATTAATTCTCCAACTTTCTTGCAAGATTTGCTGGCAGGGCACCATTTACCTGATTAGCAAAAGGGCTGAGTAAAAGTATCGCTTTCAGTCATTAGCTCGTGATGCAGGGGAGAGCCTCACAAAGTTTCGAGAGCCTGCCCTACAAATGGCGGCGGCGGCGGCGCGGGCCTGAGGGCGCAAGGGTTAGACTCGCGAGCGCGCGGGTGCTCGCGGCTGCGCGTCCCTTCGAGTGCTTCATCAAATTACCGGTGATTAGTAATTCAATTAATTCCAGATTGGATTACAGCGGGCTGAAGAGCGACGCGCGCGCGGATGGGCAGGCCGGCGGAGAGGGCGGCGCCGGCGGCGATAGCAGCGCGGGAGGCAGCGGTGGTTACGGCGACGAGACAGAAAAAGGGCAAGAAAGGTAGCGATAGTCCATGTAAAAATGAACGTGGGTTTTGTGGGAGGGCTAGAAATGAGAAGGAAGTTCCAGAATGAACGAAGGCATCGACACTAGGGAATAAGGTGTTGGGAGATGGTAATTTTTGGAGTAGACGTGGGTTACTATTAGAAACGAGTATCCAGTGACAGGGGATAATTTTTTGAAGAGGGTACTGCCGGGTACTTCGGAGCTTGTGTGTATATGAAAGTTTCTACAGGCTGATCAAGGTTGCAGGACTAACAACAAATTGAGCTAGCTATGTATCAGATGAGAGTAGATGCGGATATGGATTGGCGAATATGTGGGTTGTTGTGGTTCGGTCTGTTGGTAAACCTCGGGACTACGCGAGACAGAATCGTTTGGAGCAGTGGAGATGCTACTAGTTGCCGCAAGCACAAGGCCCGAGGGCTGCAGCCGACAGTGGCAAGAGTGATGGAAGGCGGGGGCGGGGGTGGGGGCGGGGGCGGTTGCTGTGTTCGCATCCGCGGCGCGGCGCCGCGGGGTCTCACCCGGCCACTTTGTTTAATTTTCATTCAAGCGCGCCCGCGCGCCCCTTGCTCGCGGGTGATTACTGAGCCGGCGCTGTCGCCCCTTCGCGTCCTCCTGAAGGCACGTCGATGGCCCTCCAATCATCATCCAATTACGCGACACAGGCGGCGTCAAAAACCCGCTCTCCAGCCAGGCGCGGAAATGGGCGAGAAGGGAAGCAATGCGCCAGAGCGTGGCACCTTCCCTGCAGTTAGGCTCTAAAATCTTAGGGAATATGGTAACTCGCTCACCTAGAACTGATAATTCAAGAGGTTCGTCATAGGTATACAGAATATTAATTACGGGATACTTTGGACACGAAATCAAAATGAGAAATGTGTACGTATTGAAACATAGAAAGATCAACGTGAGTTTACTTCAGCTAAATATTTTAAATTTCAAAAAAGTTATTTTTTTTTTTAAACATTTTGTTACATATTTTTCGTTTTGTAACGCTTGATCTATATACTTCTTGAATTGAAGAGTACGTTCCGAGTTCATGATGTTTCTGACTTATTGAATATTATTAAATTTATGAGAGAAAAATTGGTAAAAAATTATGGTAAAACAAATACATTAAAATGTAAATGGAAGAAAGGAAAAGGTGAAAAAATGAAGGAATGTTCTGTGAAGTTACTTCTCAGTCAAAAGAACGGGAGAAGAGAGGCAAGGAAAATTAGGGAGAGTTGAGCGCTGATGCGTCAAAGACAGGGATTGGAAGGCGTTAAGTTGAAAAAAGGGGCCCAAAGAAAGAAGTTCATCATTACTAAATCAATCACGAGAAGTGGAGTTTTCTGTACCTCGACAGCTAGGGTCCCATTAAACAACATCATTATGTTAAGCCAAACTAATTAACAGACGATCCTGAGCTACAGAAAAATAACTTATGCATCCTAAACAGCTGCCTTTAAATAACAGTAATGCATTTAGTAGACTTAAAATAATTTCATATCAGACAACCCATTACATTTAATAAACTTTAAAATTTTTAGATCTTCTATTACAATTCATTATAGAAAATTGTTACGGGAAAATCCATCGTATATTCAGTGGTATTACAAGAAGAAAGGCTAATCAAACTGTTGCAACAATGAAGTGAATAATTCGAAAAACGTTTTGATAAGTGAAAGTAAAGTAGAACAAGGATTCTTCAGATTCCGAAAAATTGATGAAACAGAAAACGAGAAAAGTACAGTTATACCTCATGTTTCCAACACACATATATAATGAGCAGTACTGTAATTTTAGACTCATAAAATGAGTATCACAAGATAACGTGGTAGAACTTAAAATGAAAAATAATTGAAAGTAAAATACCAAGAACATTACAATCACATTTTATGAATCCACTCGTATAATATGTTGGTATTTTTCTGTCTCAACGCTTCGCTCGACCTTCTATATCCATTTAATGAGAATGGGTGACGATCACGCATTCATTTGACAGTTGTTCGAACATTTCTCTAGCATTTCAAACGCTTTTACAGCAGTTATGTATTCTCAAAAGAGCACCGACAACTCAGCGAAAACGGGAAGTTCTAAATTTCGCGTTTGGTTTCCTCATATTCATCTCGAGAATTCGCCTCTCTCGTTCCGAGATTCCGCAAGTTCACAGGTCTCCCGTCTTAACCCGAAAGAATAGCTGAGCGCGGATAAAGCTTGACGAACGCAGAGTCTTCAACGCTTCGCAGATGTTTAAGCTCGAGACACTCCAGCGAAAGTACGCGCACTCAGCGAGCGGACGGGCACGGGGGCGGGGCGGGGCGGGAGGGAAGTGGCGAGGAGGTAAATAGAGACGCCACAGCATTCCCCTGCCCTCCTTGCTTCCTTCCCCCACCCGTCCTCCAGGGCCGGCGGTCGGGGGCGGGCAGCGCGCGTCGGGCTCTGCGCCTGATGAATATACACCCGACGGATGAGCGGCGGCGGGAGGAAGAAGTTTGCGCGGGGACAAGGCTAAGTTCATAATTACCCGCACTTTTGTGTTTTAATTCGGACGGCACCTGCACCGCGGAAACACTGACCCGGAGAGGAGGCCGGGCCGGGGGTGGGGGAAGGGGTGGGCGGACGGGTGGTGGAGTGGGGAGCGGAGGTGGTGGCCGGGCAAAGTGGCTGTGCGGCCGAAAACTTCGCCGCAGGCGGAACACTCGCCCGCGCCGAGGGGATGCGAGGGAGGGGGGCGGGGCGGGGCGGGGCAGCTCATTGTCTTAAAAACCGCTGAGCCGCGAGCGCCGCGGAAACGAGAGTGGAGGCGGCGAGGGAGCGGGAGTGGAGTGGGGGCGGGCGGAGGGGAGGCGCAAGGACACCCCGATGTGTGCAAGAGAAAGGAGTCGCGATGGTAGAAAAGAGAGGAGTCTCAGGGGAGATGGTGTGGAATAGTGAGGAGAACAGATACGAGTGTCCTCGGAACTGGAGGAGAGAGCGGAAAGCAATAGAGGTGCGAGGAGGTGAATGAAATATATTGCATGTGAAAACTAAAAAGCTAAACCCAGTGATGAAGCTTGCAAATAATCAGAAACCGTGACTAAAACAAATACAGTGCTCCTAATCCCAATACCAAAGGTAAATAATCAAGGGTGTATGCGGATAAATGAATAATAACGGCACAAAATTGCGAATCAGTGAGATATAGGATAAAGAGTTATGGAAGTTCAAATTTAAATCGTGTAAAAAATAACGTACTTTCGTTTTTTAATTCTATTGATTCAGAGATTGATGGAAGTATTTTAAGAGAGAAACATGTAAGTTCAACGAAAGTGGTTGTGACAATAAAGTAAGAATGCAAATGTAGAAGCGACAAGGATCGATCATCCACACGGGAGAAAGAATGAAAGAAGGAGAAAAAGAAAAGAATTGTTAAATAATAAAAAAACACATTTCGTGAAAAAAGACTGGAAGACGGAAGCAAACTGGCGAGAAACGAAAAAACGAAGAAACCAGAATTTGAGAAAGGAGTGTGCAAAATGTAGAAGGATGGGAACAAACACGGAAGAAGCAGGGCAGAAGACAATGATGCTGAATTCAGCGCAAAGAAAGTGGTGATGGGCGCAGTGAAAGAGGCGGAGACTTCAGCGGCAACGGGACCGCGGCCGCGGCGTTTGTGAGGGCGGGGGCGGGGCCGGGCGGGGGCGGGGGCGGGAGGGGGCGGGAGGGGGCGAGAGGGGAGCGCCGCGTAGGGACGAGGACGCTCTATCACTCATGAGCATAATTACAGCGCGCGGAGTGCGCCCATTGTTTCGGTGGGTGATTAAAAAAGTTGGCGCACTTTGGCAGCGCGGGGCGGTGCGGTGCGGGAGGGGCGGGGGCGGGGCGGGGAAGCCGCGAGACGCGCCGCTCCGCGCCGACCTGCGCTGTGCGCCGACATGTGGGAGAGGCGGGGGCGGAGTATCGAGCGCATCACGTGCTCGCACTCCCTTGGAGACTCTGGTTCTGGTGTCGCCGGGCCGGCTTCAGGCCCACCACGCCGCCTTGCATTATGCCTTGCCCACGCTCTACTCCTGCTCCCCAGCAACCGGGAGCGGTAGCTCAGTGCATCAACTGATGTTACTGCAGCACCTCTGACCGGGAGGTCCTAGGTTCCCACTCCCCACGGCGGCAGGATTGTCGACACTAGCTTTTCAGCTAGGTCGAATTCAGTCGCTGTCTGGAGGAAAATTCTAGCGACCGGCTCTGATCGGTAGTTTTCCGTGGATTCTCCGATCAACACCAGGCGAATGCCGGAGCAGTACCCTACCAAACGGGCCACGGACTGCGCGCGATCTTTCCTTCCTCTTCCTTGTCATATTCTCTCCCTTTACACACACACACGCACTTACTACCACTAATACCACAACATGCACTACACTATCACATATTCCGGGAAACCGGTCGGGAGCTTAGAACTTGTCCCGGTTGGGGCGGTGTCCCGCTGGTGGGAGAGTCCTGGTTAGGGGGAAACCCCACTAGCCGACGGTAGGTCGGCGCTGGATCTCGCCATCCAGCAGGGGAAGATCACCGCCATATCGCGAGAAAGCATGCACTACACTTACGGGACTAATGACCTACGTTGTTGACGCGACCGGAAATACGAAAAAATCAAAGATTCAAACTCAGCAAAATCAATGAACACTTTGCTGAGGCGCACAGCAACCCCGGATGATATCCACACCTCTCCAGTACCTCGCCACGCATGCTTGCCCCGTGTCTAAGGCTGAGAAAGAAAGTATCTTGAGAACGGGAAGTACGATAATGTGAAATGTATAGTGGGTAATGACAAGTCTCCACCATATGTTTATTTGAATACATGTTACATATTGCAAAATTATTACGCTAAAACTTTATTCTGATAATTCTTTGACCCCGGTGAATAAGCTGATAAGTCGAAATTTTGTTGAAAATGAGATGTTTATACTACTGAATTCTCTGAAAGATACTCTACATTTGTGAATAATCAGATAAGTTCAATTCATTATGGTTGATGGTTGACATGTGTATTTACGAACATCACATAAATTTCTTAAAATCAGAAACCCTAACAAGATAAGTCGAGTTGTCTGGTTATCAAAGATACAAAATCACTGACCAAAATGAAATAAGTCGAGTTGTCTTATTTTTCACTCTAGAAGATTAGTCGCAATAATCACAGGAAATAAATATGTTAATATACTTATCAGCTTATTTACGTAAATATTTTTGTTGAAGAGCTCATGATTAAATATGCTCAACATGTTGAGTATGCTCAACATGACCCAGTCTTGCTTGAATACAAGTGGAGTGAGTTTGTACGTGTGAATAGTTTAATCTTTTGACTCAAAGGGACCAACAGTGAGAAAAGAAACATAGTAAGTTAACAGGTGGGTGTATATTACGACCAAGAGATAGACTTCCGAGAGATCCAATTCTACGAACTGATTAGACAAGAATGAAAATGCAGATGATGACACCGAAAAATGCAGATTATCTCACAGGAAAACGAAGATAACCGGTGCGACACTGCAGATCACATACTTGGAGAGGACGTACTTAAGAAAATTCGCAATCAAAGGCTCAAAGTGTGTGGCCCATTCAAGCGCGGGGCCATAGGCAGCTGACAATCTTATTTAAAGGAAATTAACTTTATCTACGAATATGGACTCGCATGACTGTCATTGTTTTGACACGAAATACGTTGGTTGCTGAAGTTTCCGTGAACCAGTAGTGGCTGGTACCTCAAAGAACTGCAGGTTGCAGCTCCATCGAATGACGGAAATGTAATTTCCAAAATTCAGAACACTATAATAAACGTAAGCAATTCATGTAAATTAATTAAAACTACGTTGAATAAAACTCTATATTGAAACATTACTTTCATAATTTTATGCGCAGTGTTCATATTAGTTGTATTCACCTCGTGGTGCTGACATATTCACTACGTAGTTCTGGCTCTGTTGTTTAATGGGCATTCGAGTTTCTGTATTAGTAACGCATTGAGAGAATTGAAAGTCATAAAATTCATACAAAACAGAACATAACTTGGTTTCAAAAATACGGTGATTGCACACCAGCACTTTGCAACAATACTGTTTAGATACGTTTTTCACAAATTAAATTATATTATTTCCAAAATGTCACTACTCTGGTATATATCGCAATAATGAGATATTTTCCACAAACACTCATATTCACAAGATGCACTCACCGTTAGAGCCAGAAAGAGTCTTTCTTCCAGAACGGCCAACTTTACAGAAATGACTCTTTAAATGTACATTTTGAATCAACGAACTTCACATTAATTAAAAATAAATTCTCCAAACATCATAAACAATGCATTCAATATCATTCATAATTGACTTATGTTCTTCCAATAACACGAAAAATTCATAAAATTAAGTTGTAGCTAGTCAGAAAAAATTGAAATTTTCCTCGAACCTCACCGAGACCCCATTCCTACCCATGGAAAAAAATTGGTTGCCGCACCCTTTGTTGAACCAAAGGGACAAAGATGAAAAGCAGAAAACCTAGCAGTCAAAAAGTAAATGCGATAATAGAACCACAAGCGTAACTATAGGGCTCTTCTGGGAGAGCATCAATGCCGAAGAGAGCGCTCATTGGACTGTAAAGAAGATATTTTGAATTAAAGAAAGAATTTGATTGAACTTTTTTTCCATTAATAGTTCCCGATTTTCATGGCTTTTACAAAACGCTGTCTACAGCAATCATTCAATGTATATATCCAGATTTAGAGGAAATTCATTCCTATTATCAATACCAGGGTTCAAAGTGAGTGTACTCCTATGTAAAATAATTTCTTTGGCGTTCATTTGTGTGTTGGTCATGATGTATCAGTATAAAATGTGATTCTCGTAAAACAGTAATAAAAAGTTTCTCATGTTCGATTTTTCTTATTTATGAAATCAGTTATGCCTTAATTATTAATTATTTTTAACAGAATGTTAAAAAGCATTAAAGTTAAAGGAAAAATGTGTCATAGTCCATGTTTTGTTCTATGTTAATAACAGGATAACTAAATTGTATTTTCGATTTTTGCGTGAATAACCGAATAACTCTAATTAAAAGGTAAGAACACTTAATTCTGCATACAAAAATGTACTCAATGAAAGAGCTGTAAAAACACTGTAATTTTGTGTAAGTTTTGTTTGAATCTCATTAATCCCTGATTTACAGCATCAGTTGAAAGTTGTGTTTTGCTCTCCTGTAAAATTAGATTTTCATGATTTATCAGCTTATTTACCGGGGTCAAAGATTTAACTCTTTAGTTACGTGGATGGATTCGCACTTCATGGTCGCTTCGCGGAAGAGACCTCCGGGTTTTGAAATCCACGGAAACAATGTATTAAACAAAACATTAGGATTTGTTTATAATATTTTAATATATATTCTATTTATCAGTTTCACTTCTAAATGAATTACAAATATAACAATAATTTCAAAAATATCCCCAAAAAATAGTAATAGTGTAATGTATACAACTTTATTGACTCATTTAACACTTCTCTTGCGAATTCTCTCCTGAAATTCATATGTGCAAGAAATAATGTAAGTCATGGCTTACTAATAAAGTGATTTCAATTGTTAAATCTCATTATGTTTATGACGACTCAACAGAAGCGGTTAGAATTACGTCCTCACTGGTCTCTGTTTCGACTCTCATTGCCGTGCATGGCAGAACCACTTTGAAAGATATTCACTGTAGGGAAGAGTAAGCACCAAGTGCATTTACACTTCAGCAACAAAATTAAACTAAATAGAATCCAGAGAACTTCTCCGTGACGCAACAAAAGAAAGATTCAATTAAGAAAATTCAAATATTTGAAATATCCAAATTTTGCAGCATCCATTAAGGAGAAGGAATGTTTCAACTTATTAAAGATTTGCCTACTCCATATACATTGATTTCTATAATGCCAAGAGAATTGGTAAGTTTGTATTTAAAGTGTATCATCATTAATTGACTAAAATATCATATTCTATAAGTATTATAATAATAAATCACTTTTCTTAAAAATTGTTAGGGAAATCTGAAGGGGACGTCGTTACAAGTTTTTGACGATGAAACAAGGAAGCGTTTAAATATAAAATCGAAGAAAGTTAATTTTAAACAAATGGAGCCATCAAATCACATTCTTTTAACAATAATTTCTTAGACAATGACCACCGTTTCAAACATAGTCACAAACAATGAAAATCTAAATAGAATATCAGAGAAGTGATACTTTGATGTGAACTATTACTACCAATTAACTATAAAAAAGTAATAAGTAATAAAATAAGAATAGAAAAGCTTTTCAACATTTTCATGTAATGAAAAATAGATTTTGGCTTCTATGTTGCTCTTATAAATCGAGTTTCTACCCAGAATCTATGCACACAGATTGTATGTTATCATGAGTATGGTTCATCTTTATGGTTCTTACGTTCATGATCATAGTTGTGTAATTCGCAGGGAGGATTCTTGAACTTCCTGCAACTTCGCCGCAGTTAGCGCTCTCCTCTGTGGTTAGTGCGCGGGAACCACTTCCGAACAAAAGGAACCACACCAATCAACTCCGCCAGGGAACATTTCATCCCTCACCTCGCCACCCTCCACAAATCACCTCCCTATAGAAGCGCCAAGGAAAACCTCTCTCTTAGCGCTTTCTGCCTCGCCGCTCTCTAAAACCGCCCTCTTGAAAATTACTCCGCTTATTCATGGCGTCACAAGTCATCGTTCCCGGAAGCTCATCGGACCTTTTGTATCCCGCATCCCTCCCCCGGAAGCTGTGCACCTGCTCCGCAAACGTTGCTGCCAACTCTCATTCGCTCCGAGAAAAAAACGGCAGGGCTGCCACGTGTGCGGAGCTCACGAGATTCCCAGATTCCATCAAATTGAAAGATATTATTTCGCTTACTTACTACCGGAAGACGAACGAGTTAAAATTGGGACAGTATTTTCACTGGAGTAAATAATGCCTGGTGCCTGGACGTTCAATATAAAAACTACATAAAATGCTGGATTCTGAAGTTACGATACATTACAAACCCTTTTATTGTATAATCAAATGAAGCAACCATATTTTGGGCATTAATTGCCATTTCATAGGTGAAAAAATAGTTTACATGAGCTTTGTTACGATTGTAATAATGACAGGAATTGAAATATTTAATTGTTCTCCAGATTGACACGGATAAGCGCGTTCACTTTATTCATTTGGTATATTAATTTCAAATATTAGTAAGCAGATACCACTATTGTAATGGATTTCATCAGATGATATTATCGATATTTCTCGTACTCTATACACATTCTTCGACATCAATAAATTTTTAAAATCAAGAAAATGTCACACTCATACAAACACTCTCATCACATCAAAGGAACAACTTCTACAGCACCTTCGTATCAACACGCGTGTTCGTTTTGAGAATAACTCAGAACGAGACATTAATTCGAGAAATAAAGTCTTTTAACGTCTCCCGCGCGCTGATATCCCTGTCATGAAACCCTCCCTCGCGTTTCCGAGTGCTGAGTCGGCGCCAACGATGCCTGGGGCGCCGCGCAGGTGAATCCGGAGGCGAGTCGGCGGCAGGGCTGGAGAGCGAAGGACAAGGGGGGAGGGAGGAGCGAGAGATGAAGGGCGAGGCGGCGCGTGGCCGTTTCCATGACAACGGCGTCCGCTCGTCTTGCCGCGGCCGCTGCCACTTGTTACGATGGAAACGCCGCGAACCGAAAGCTCGCAGCAAACAGACGTCCCTCAACCTTTATATCGTTTTTGCTGCTCTCGTGTTAAAACACTCCCTTGCTTTTAACAGCATTTTTGCCTACACGTGCGGCTCAACCCTCTTGCCTGAATTCACCCTTTTGAATACTCACGTAGTGAAGGATATGAAAATACAATCAAAACATAGTACCTCTTTATTTGTTGCGCAACTAACTTTTTCCTTATACAAACAGCTACGTCGTACCACGTTGTAAAAAATTAAGTATACGTTATTGGAACAAAAAAAAATTTCATCGATCTCGAAAGAATATGCTGCGCCTCATATAGCTTTGTAATTGCTCTAACGTTGTCATTTTATTAGCACTACGTCTATCGAATTTTGATTGTGTAACATTCTTTCACATTTGTATATTCGCCAACATTTCATAATATATTTTCTTATCTGAATCGTTGGTTCCGTTACACATTCTGGAAATCATTTACTGTTTACCATCTTTGACGATATGTAATAATTTCAAATTCCACCTGTTTAAATAACATTTGCGAAACATTCACTTTCTTTCGTAATCAATAGAAAGTAATAACCTTCTCCATCTCTTAGCCATTGCCTAATGTAGGGTAAACAATCCAATTTATAACTCACTATAAATGAGTCTCATATCGACGTGTTTGACGTTACGATCCATCAGGGAACAAGTAGATTATAACGATAATCATGGAGAAGTGCTGAGGGAGGGAAGCCTGGAGAGTCCGGAGGAAACCCGCCGGAAATCTCCTTTGTCCTCCGCAAATTCCACATGGACTTACCGGGATTCGAACGCCGGGTCCTAAAGCTAGCACTCCGGGGCCTCCTCCATCGGACGCCCATGAGCCTAGAGATGAGGCTCAGAGCCGACCCCATTATCAATGTCATTAGCTCGTCCTTCCCAGCCCCCTACTGCACAACTACCGCTCTACGCCTACCGCGCACGCCTACACTACACATTCCCTCTACCTGCGCACCCCTGCGCACTCCAGATCGCAACGCCGCCAGCGGATTATCCCATTCCCGCAGGCGCGGGGACGACGTCTCGCCGCTGCCAACTTAATAATGTATGCGCACACGCGTCTGCGGGAAGTGGCTGCGCCGGGCGGGCTCCCCTCGCGACAGACCGAGCCACCGCACGCCGCAAGCCACGCCCCCACCACCCACTGCCCTGCCATCGCCGACGTCCCCAACGCTACCCCTCCCATCGCCACTCCTTCACGTCACCGCCCCCAACGCAAACACCCCCATCGCCACCGCCCCAGCTTCACCGCCCCATCGCCGCCCTCCCATCGCCACACTTGCCATCCTCACCGCCCTCAACACGATCACCCCCATCGCCGCCGTCCCCAACGCTACCCCTCCCATTGCCACTCCTCCCATCGTCAACGTCCTAAACACGACCACCCCCATCGCCGCCTTCCCCAACGCGACCCCTCCCATCACCACACCACCCTCAACGACGCCATCGACACCACCCTCAACGCAAACACCCCCATCGCCACCGCCCGCAAATCTCCTTTCCATCGCACCACCTGCCATCCTCACCGCCCTCAACGTGACCGCCCCATCGCCGTCGCCCACAATGCAACTGCTCCCATCGCTGCCGCTCCCATTTCCGCCGCCCTATCCCCGCCAGCCCTTTTGCCACCGCCCCCATTGCAGTCGCCCCCATTGCAGCCGTCCCCAAAAGCACCGCGCCCTTAGACGCCACCCCCAATCCTGCTGCCACCAACCCCACCACTTTCATCGTCACCACCACCAGCGCAACACTACGTCGCCGCTTCCACCGCCATCATTGCGACAGCCTTCGTCATCATCGCAACGTTACTATAGTCGTCGCCGCTTCCACCGCCATCATTGCGACAGCCTTCGTCATCATCGCAACGTTACTATAGTCGTTGCCGCTTCCACCGCCATCATTGCGACAGCCTTCGTCATCATCGCAACGCTACTATAATCGTAGCCACTTCCACCGCCATCATTGCGACAGCCTTCGGCACCATCACAACGCTATCATCGCAACGCTACGTCACCGCTTCCACCGCTATCATTGCGACAGCTTTCGTCACCATCGCAACGTTACTATAGTCGTAGCCGCTTCCACCGCCATCATTGCGACAATCTTTGCTACCGTCGCAACGCTACGTTGCCGCTTTTACCGCCATCATTGCGACAGCCTCCGCCACCATCATTCACCTCCGTCGCCACCGGCGCCATCGCCTCTTCCGCCCTCGGCACAACGCACCCACCGCCTCCAATTCCACTGGCCGCCAATTCCCTCTGAACAGGTGCCCTCACGCGCCATGGCCGGCGCCACCGCCAGTACGATCCACGCTGATAAATATGCAATGCAATTAGTTGAACGAGTAAGCCGCGATTTACGATGGAAAGCATTACACAACCCGCAACCATGTTCGCCCAATCACTAAGGCAGCGCGGAATTGTTCTATGTAGTTGCAGCCAACGAATCGAGCTTTCTTTCTCGTGGTGCAGAATGGAGTTATTTGACAGCTAAGAAATACCAGAACTTGAATTAAAGAGTAGAAATTTAATTGGTATGCAATTTGGATATCCAATTTGGATCTCCATTCACATAGGAATTTTCTTGCTGCGAAGACCAATTAAATTGTCTTAATTTATTTGTCATTTTAAAACGATTGTGAAAACTTGTGATTTGAAAATCACCTTTTATTGAAAAAATGTTCATGAAGGTATAGTGTAAATGATTATGTAGATATTCTGTAACTTCAGAAAAGTATAAATTATATTCTAACCATAAAATGCAACTTAGCAATGACATCATTTTTTAGTAACTGAATAATTGGTGTTTTTCATAAAATGTGTAAAATTTTATTTCAAAAATTGATACCGTTGTAAAATATTTGCTATTCAATTAAAATATTGTATTCGAGAGTAGTCTGTTATACACGTTTGATATAATGTAGGTATTTAGTTACTATCAAATTACCTAGTTATCTACGTTAATTACCACTTTTGTACCATTACAGACAAATTGGTCAACAATCTGCAAACCACCTACTTAAATTTACAACATGTCTCATTAACAACACGCGACTTCCTCCTATCACGGTGCTCTCTCCCCAGAATTGTCCCCGCCATGCGTCGTCGAAAAACGCCCCCCTGAAAAATTAACACGCCTGTTCACATGGCACGCGCGCTCACCTACGCATCTCCCAGCGGGCGACGCGGCAACGCTACGCATGTCGCGGCAGAGGTTGTCCGCGCGCGCGGCAACAATTAATACGGCAGCGAGAGGGCGGGGGGCGGGGCTCAACAGGTGCGCCGCGACGAGCGCGGGGCGGGGCGGGGCGGGGCGGGGACGCTGTCCCCTGATGGATCGCGGCGCGCCCGCGGCGGCCCTGCCGTGTCGCAGTGTCCCGTGCGCCGGGGACACGTCCCCGGCATCACACTTCGTTAGGCGGACACGAGCGGTGCGCGCGCGCGCCGCCGACGAGGATCGATGTTCGACACGCGCCGCCGGGAGATTTATGGCCACCCCCCACCCCCACCCCACCCCGCCCCGCCCCGCCACGGAAAGAGATCGGCGTTCGGGGGGGATTCCAAGGTGCAGCCTTTGGGATTGCTCTGGTGGTACCGGCCGATTGTTCAATTCAATGTAGATAGAAAAACTCAAAGCTTGCAAGCATCCCACAACCACGCCCCATCTCCCCATCGTCATGAAAGAGATCAGTATGATTGATTTTTTCGTGTTTCCGGGCGCGTCAACGGTTTTGGTCCTTAGTCCTGTAAGTGTAGTGCGTGTTTTTTTCTTGGGAGGTGGTGGTGATCTTCCCCCGCTGGATGGCGAGATCCGGCGCCGACCTACTGTCGACTAGCGGGGTTCCCCCTAACCAGGACTCTCCCACCAGCGGGGCACCGCTCCAGCCGGGACAAGCTCTAAGCTTCCGACCGGTCTCCCGCAACGTATGGGGGTGTAGTGCAAGTTAGTGTAAGTGTGTGTGTGTGTGTTTTTAGGACAAGGAAGAGGAAGGAAAGATTGCGAGCGTTCCGTGGCCCGTTTGGTAGGGTTCTGCTCCGGCATTCGCCTGGTGTTGATCGGAGAAACCACGGAAAACTACCGATCAGAGCAGCCGGCCGATAGAATTCTCCTCCAGACAGCGACTGAATTCGACCTAGCTGAAAAGCTAGTGGCCATCAGGACGTGAACCTACGACCTGCCGGTCAGAGACGCTGCAGTGACATCAGTTGATGCACTGAGCTGCCGCTCCCGGTGAAAGAGCTCGGTGTTGGTAGGGTTATCGCTGGAGAATCCAAGGTGTAGCCTTTTGTGATCGAATTACACTGGTAGTACCTGCCGTTCGCTTCAACGTAGGTAGTGTGACGTCGTGGGAATACACAATAATCACAGACAAGAGCTTCAATGATAAATATGTACAGGTTTATTCACAATATGTACAATAATAATTTAAGTTACTCCGCTCTGGTAGATGTTTACTTCCCTGATCGCAGGAGCGATCCTTAAAAAGTAAATGACTGACTTGTGGCCCGCGCCACTCCTCAGCGAGCCTCCCGCACACAGCAGACAGCTCCGGCGACCTCGGTCACCAGTGGATATAGTCCACAACGGCGTCCCAACACATCGGTTGCAGCACGAGCCTAGCTCGGCTCCGCACCGCCCTGGGCGCAAGTTTGGTGCGTTCGCACGAGGGTTCCCACTCAGCTCAACAAACCCCGCCCCCGCGCTCTGCGTTCGCTCTTATATAGCTACCACGCACGTGACCTGAAACGTCACTGGGTTTTGCACACGGCCCGCGCTAGTCGCTTTGCCAGGCATTTTTGGACATCCATTTCCATGGATTCCAAGAATTTGTCACGCGGCACGCGGCAAAAATGCGCTGTCCCGCACTTTGGGCATCCCTTTCCCTAGCTCTTAGGATTTCTCAGAATACCTCGGCGTGTCACATCCTGCCTGGCTCCTGGCGTCTAATCCTTTGCCGCCGCACCATTGTGGCGCCCCGGCGGTTGCTAGCTGTAGCCCTACAATACGTTACGGTAGAAAACTCGAAGCTTGCAAGCATCCCACAACCACGCTCCATCTCGCCATCGTCATGGAAGTGCTCGGCATTGGAATGGATACCCGCGTTTAAGAGAATCCAAGGTTTGTGACGGGATTGCATTGGTAGAACCGACAATACAATGTAGATTGAAAACCGATAACTGTATACTATTGAGTTCCGATACCGGAAATAAATTCGAACAAGTCTTGAACCAACAGCCATATGAACCTAAAGTATTTGAATAGTAAAAAGTTGATTCCATTAAATGCTTCATCTGTTCATTCTTTGAAGTTTAATGCAATGCTTAATCAAACGGTAGTAAAACGACTCCTTGAATTTTGATATTTTACACCTCAAATTCCTAGCTATATTAAATATTTCTCACACTTTTCATGATAAATTCATCAAACTCAAGGTTTGTCTTGTCTAAATATTTGATCTCTTTTCTTCCTCTCTTCTTTTGTAGATATCTAGATTCTAGGCATCGACGTTCTATTAATTTTTTCAATTTTTTCTGTCAAATTAAAATAATAAAGTACAATAGTTGACTGTGATTTCAAGAATCCGTTTTTTGTAATATTATATGTTTTCTGCAAGACAAAAAATCTATAATTGTTTTTACAATTTGTCAGGCTGTCTGTTCTTTCAAGCAAATCCCGGGAGAGACTAAACGGATTCTGATAGAACTTTCACTGCAATAGATATAATTTAGACTACATTTTCAGATAAAGAATTAAAGTAACGGTATTTGACGACTAACTTCTCCTAGAAGGTTGAACAGAATTTAATGCTTCTTTTAAACTATAATAAATCATTCAATTAAGTATTTTTTCATTTTTCACTGGAAATGTGCCGAGAGTATGCGATGAAAAACTAATTTTCGTAATGAATTTCTTAAAATATGTAACAACATCTAACATTTACTGCTGCCTTGATCAACGATAGTTATCGATAGTGTTCGTGGGCTGACCCGTACGGGGCCGATTGGGGCAAGGGGGAGTTAGGCAGGGGTGAGCGGGGCAGAGGGAGGGGGGACTGGGCGGAGATAAAATACAAATAGAATTAATTCCTTTTAATACAGAATTGTGATAAAGAAATATCCTGACAACACGAAGTACTCCAGCAAACTTGAAATACTGTCCATTCTTTTTTCTGCTTAGAATATCAAAATATCTTTTACCTCACCATATTCAAAACTTACTTTAAATTGAATGAATGTATACTTACGAAAGAGCCCGCCACGTATTTTTCAACACATGAACATGATACGAAAGGAAACACATACAGCATATATGTGTTCACTACGCTCCACTAACATTAACGCTAATTAACTAGAAGAAACATTTGAATTCATTACTCTGCCCCCAATATGTGCACATCGTGCTCATGTTTCGAATCGTCTGTTTCTGTCGCAGTAACAGGGACAGGTGGTGCAGCCTCGACAACATCAAAACTGCGCACTCATTAACCCTATATGTACGTCTGTTAAATGTTACAGGTTACACAGTGAAATGCACACAAATAGCACAAGCGTCATACGTAGGAGTAACAATGTTGACACGCGTGTAAAACGTATTCTCCAACGATATCGAATCATCTTCACATTAATTCCAATCAAACGTGAAAACAAACGACGTTAAAAATACGAGAATTAGGAATTCGAAGAGCAAATATGTATGCGTGCTTCAAAACAAGTTCCATAAAAAAAAATTACGTTAAAAATGCTTTGAAGTTTGTTTTTAGTCTTCATTCATCAACATAAGACAAAATAAGCACTAAAAGATGATTCCTTTCAAATCACTCAACTATTTTGCACAAAGCACACATTATTTCTACCTTTTTTATAAAACACGTCAATGACGTAACTTAAAACAGATACATTCCGTACAATAATCTGGAACAGAAATTAGATATCAAAATATTACTAAATTCCTTCTATCCGGATCAAATGCCATCATCAGATCGAAAAAGAATAATGGAATTATTGTGATCCTTAAACTTACCACGAATCTAACGAACAACAATATTTACGCACTAGTCTCGTTGATTAACGTGCCCTAAAATTGGATGAAGATAGAAGTAACACAAAAAGAAGTAATGAAAAGACTTATTTCGACTAATTCATCTAATTAATTAAGCCCATAAAATTATGCCTTCTTACAAAACAATTAAATAAAAGAGAAAATTGTGAATAATTAAATTCTTTGTTCACAGAAAACGCCCACTGCACCATCAATACAAATAAAACTTTACAATGCAGTATCCATAAGTACACATGCTAACTCATTTAATTCCTATTACTGATATTCATGAAATATAAAATAATTACAGAATGGAAAAAGAACGCAAATGTTAAAGTACAAATATAGTTACATTTCACAAAGCTAAATCAAAGAGAAAGTGCAAATGTCGCACATGAGCCGTGAAATCGAAATTCTGAATTAACAAAGGAATACTAATTAAAGGTAAATGAAACAGAACATTTTAAAAATAAATTATCGTTGATTATTTATGAGATGGATAAAACGAAAGTCACCTACACAACATTCATAATATCATGAGTGTTTTCGCTACTACAAATTTTCCAAGTCACTGCAAATATTCGAGCAACATGTAAAAAACATTGGAAACTAGAATTTAATCAAATTTAATTGAAACAAGTCATAAATAAAAAATTAAATTTCATATTTGTAGAGCCAGGAAAGCTGGGCGCATATATTAACAGCCTTCATACAAGAGGTCACAACAGTTTTCACAGAAAAAGTTCTAAGTAATTGAAGAAAATCGATGATATATTGCCTTTGTTGTTTTCTGTTATAGATACGGCAATGAAAACTAGGAAAATAGAAAAAATAGTAGAATATTATTGAAAAATATTCCATGAAGAGTTTTATAATGAAGTCAAATTATTTACTTCTTAAATGCTATTTTACATTGCTTTCTACATCCTTAGTTAATTCTGTCACTACTTACTCGTTTAATTAGTCTCCACCGTGACATGACATCATCTCAGTCTGCTTACTCACATTTGCGAATATTCTAATTGATTTGCAATTGATATGATAGTCGCTAGAGAAACAAAATAAGAAAGATGTAAAATGTCGTAGTGTACATAGTGTAGCGTCGTGTCGCTAAAACAGCGTGGGCACGTGGCGGGAGGTGTGCACCGGATGCGTAAACAAAGGCAGAAGCTATGACGCACGGGGACAGGGTGTGCGGGCGTTAGGGCGGAGGCAATGGAGGTGACGGGCAGCGTCGCGAGGGCTATTTAAGGGCCGTGAGAATAATAGCTCCTTCTTGTATCCTGGCAGCAGCAGCGTAGGTCGTCCGTGAGAGGTGCGAACGTGCACGCGGCGCAAGAAGTCGGCAGTTATTGTGACTAGTGAGACATGTCGGTCTCAGGGCAGGCGGTACTACGCATGGCGAAACATTTGGTAGTATGTTGCGGTGTGGTAGCCGTTGTAAATATCTCTCCTAGAAGTGGGGTCTATTTAGTTAGTTAATTGTATACAGTGCATTGGTTATTTGTGACTACGGTCTAAATTGTGAATAAACCTGCTGTTATTACAACCCACTCTCGTCTGTGTACTGATTACACCCGTATGACGCCATAATAGCAATGATCGCATTTTATTAGACCGACCTACAATTCATACCAGAACGTTCTAAATCGCAGCCAGCCACTTCGGCCGGCGCACCGGGCAGGAAACCAAGCGTCATCGCCAGGGCCACGTCGGCGTCGGGCGGCACCCAAATTACGGCAACGCCCCTGGGCACGGGTGGCGCTGGCGCTGGCGGTAGGGCTGGAGGGGGAGGAGGAGGACGAGGCAGCGGTAGCGGCTGCGAAGCGACGGCAGTCGAGTCACGCGCGCCTGTAACTCACAGCCCGGCCGCGGGCTGCGCCACCTGCGCGCCTGCACCCTCGCCACGCCACCCTTTCCGCCCGCTCCTCCCCCACACCCACCGCATCCACAGCCGCCCTCACTACCCTTTCGGGACTTGCGGACCACCCGGCTTTCCCCACCGCCACCACACCCCCAGCGCTACACTCCCACCGCACCCCACTGTCATATTTCTGGCGTCAAGCGCGCTCCCTCCGGTGTGACCGCCCCCGCACTGCCATCGCCACCCTCGCCGCGCCGCGCCGCGCCAGGGTAAATAAACAGAGGCTGTTTGCCGGCGGAGCGCGGGCGGCTGTTTGGATTCCCCGCACGGCGCGGCGCGGCGCGGCGCCACAGGATCCGATGGCGCAACGACGGCGGGAAAGAGGATCCTCGCTGCGCGCGAGATCATACCGTTACAGCGTTACCCGCGCCCGCACGCCACAGGCGCTTTGTCCCTGGTGGACGGCGAGCCCCTGCATCTCCGCAGCCGGGCTCGCCGTTTCTAAGTACTGCTCGCCGCGCCCAAACACACGCGGATATTATAAAAGGTATGTTTGAACCAGTGGACTGGAAAGCCAATCCATCCATTCCTTTGATCTTCCCTTTAATATTTACTCGTTATCCTTAGGAAATTCTAACAATTTTTGATGACAAATATTCGTTAGGGTTTCTTTTCCCTTTTATTTGCCTTTCACATTTATTCTTTCGAATGTAATTTTTTTGTGACAAGACAATTTCTGATTATTATCAATTTCCTCAAAAATGAGTTGTCATTTACAGAATTTCTATGTGGTTTTCGAATTTGACTTCCTAGTCCTAGTCAAAAGTAACTTTCTTCTTCTTCTTTTTGTCTTCCCCCAGGAGTTGAAATATGAAGAGTTCTAAACGACCATAAATGAAATATTTGCAGGCAGGTTAACGGGGCTGGGTCAGAAGAATTTTACAACTAGTTGTTTGCCAACTTTCGGAAACTTTTATTTCCATCATCAGGGCTAATATGAAACAAAATGAAAACAACACTGTTCATGAATTAAAAAAACCAAACCACACGTGTGAACACGTTTCATACCAAGCCCCGTTAACCTGCCTGCAAATATTTCTTCTTCTTGTTATATGCTAATCACTCTCCAGCTTCATCCCAGGCCGTCTCCCTACAACTCATTGAATTCCACATTTCCAGTATGTAGTACTGTACGCCAGGCAACGCCCCCCTCCCACATCCCATCGTTTCCCGCTCGGCTGCTGCTTCGCCAAGTCTCCCGGCCGGCGCCTCCTCGCCGAGTTGGACCTCAATGCGCGCCTCCAGGCAGCAGCACGCGCGGAGAGTGCGTGGAGCCTCGTGGCTGCCGGAGCCCCCGCAGCAGGCAGCGTTTCGGCGCAACGCGGTTTCACGTGCGGGCGGAGCGCTACAGCCACCTGCAGCGAGCGGAGCTACAGGCTCCCTCCAGGAGGGCGTGAGCGCTCGCAGGAGCGTGGCCGCGGAGTGGACTCGGAGGATTGGA
This sequence comes from Teleogryllus occipitalis, assembly GCA_011170035.1. Taxonomy (NCBI): domain Eukaryota; kingdom Metazoa; phylum Arthropoda; class Insecta; order Orthoptera; family Gryllidae; genus Teleogryllus; species Teleogryllus occipitalis. Next base: position 17,186 of record BLKR01006062.1, on the reverse strand, counting down.
TGCGAGGCGCCGGCAGGTCAGGCAGCCGTGAGATTCCTTCCGCTTCAGGGGGAAGTTGAATAGCGAAGCCAGGTGAAAGGGTAAATCTCGTAAGTACGACGAGAAATGAACGATCCTTTTTACAAGAGGAATACATTGAAACATCGAAGGTGATCATTCAGCCGACGCAAACTAGATATATCCAGGAACGGTATTCCCAATAATTTTATCTTCTGACACCGTAGTTCATTTCAATGTCTAATTATGCTGCTATTACCATTTTGACTAAAAAATAAATATTAATTTTATTTTTCAAAAGAAATTGCCCAATTTACGATAATATTTACTTTTTACTGCAATATTTTATTTTACACGTTTCTTTGGTAAGATTTGTAAGGACTTGTCCATTATTTTGTCTCTATTCAAACTTGCTTCAAATATCTATTGATATTGTCCCATTTTTAATACCTTTCTCTATTACGCATTTTTCCGTTTTTTAAAAGCCACTTATACTTCCACATTTATTGAAAGTATCCACTACCGTACCGCATTTAATCACCACGACTGCGTATATTCCGGCTCCTGAGCAAGTAACCGTTGGCTTGAAGCTACGGCGAAGGTACAAATTAATACGTCGGCTGGCGATATACATAATCCCATAGCACGCGAGTGTACATTACCATGCGGCGCGGCGGCGAAGGCGCGGTTCGGCGCGGGCTATCGCTGGGAGCGCGGGCCGGAGGCTTTGGCGACTGCAAACAGCCGCGCGCGGATCGGCGCCACGCGAAGCGGGCGGCCCCTTGTTTGCGCTTGCGCAGATAATGCCCCGTAATTACCCGCGTGGGTGGTGCGGAGGCTGGAGCGCACGAGGCGGTGACGGAGGCGGAGACGGGGAAGGTGGCAGCGGCAACGACAACGGTGGTGGTGGTTGAGGTGGTGGTGGTGGTGACGGCAGCGGCGGTGGTGGCGGCGGAGGAAATGGCACTGGTGGTGGAGATGGTAGTGGGGTGATGGAGATGGAGGTGGTGGTGGTGGAGATGGCGGTAGTGATTCTGGTGGCGATAGCAGTGGTGGTGGTGGTGGTGGTGGTGGTGGTGGTGGTGGTGGTGGTGGTGGTGGTGGTGGTGGTGGTGGTGAGGATGGTGAAGCTGATGGTGGGGACGGTGAAGGCGATGGGGGTGGCGGTAGAAGCGTCAGTAGTAGTGGCGGTGGTGGCGGCGGTAGTGGTAGGGGCGGTCTGGTGGTGGCGGTGGCGAAGGCGGTAGTACTCCATACCGGGCGCGTATGAGGAACGCTTGCGACCTTTCGACGGAGATGTGGCTGAAGGTCAGACGGGTCAACACCCATTACACCCTAACGACTCCGATATTCATGTGTATAGAGGACAAAAATTAAGAATACAACGCAACCAAATTCATTTAGGAAGATCTGTACAAGAAAGGAGACTAACCTTTTTATAGACGCTTCCTCGATATTTCTGAGAAAGCTTTCCCATTTTTTTCATTATTTGTAATGCATTTTATCTTTGCAGAGGCATATCTCAGTTATGAAAATTTCATTTTAACAACCTCAATTCAGATACAAGTACTTCGTCTGCTCCCATACCTGAAACAGGTGTTTGCCCTAACTTTCTCCTAACTTTACCCGCAGTTATTAATTTTGCTGAAAATTTAATCTCGACATTTTTGGTTCACGCCTGACAGAAGGAAGGATGTTTTGTCTAAAAAATATGTTGTTATCCTTGGCTAAAGCATTTACAGCCATAGAAGTGGCCAATCCGTGCATTCTTCGCATTCTAATTTCAGTATCTCTGGTTTAACTGAGATTTATAACTCGTTATCATTTATTATGTTGTTGGCTTAGACTTTTAGAATTCATGCCTCAATAGCTCCTTTGATTCCTGGCTATGAAATATTAAGATTTGAGAAAAGAGAGACTTCAATGCATCAAGAAATAACACAGGTAGACAATTCTGTCTCTTGCGGCAAGCCAATGGTAACCTTCATTGTGTGCCGACAGTCTTGATTTGTGAGATAACATTATCCTCACATTCGAAGGCTACCATTGCAAGTAGTTATTAGTTCCACAATTACTGTTGCAAACAGTTCTAAGTTCAGCAATACAGAGAGACACTTAACATAAGACTTTTTACATATTGTAACAATTATCATTTACAAAACTGTAAGTTATAGTGTAACCATTATCTTGCCCTGAGGCGCAGAAATAAATTTAAAAACGATGTTTTCGAATAAAAATATTAAACAACTTCAAGATGACTAAAAAGTGTATCAACGTAAATTTCAGAAATTGTGGAGACATGTCGTCTAGAGGAAGACATTGTTTAGGGAAATAGCGCCGTAACTAAGTCTCAGACGGAGGTTCCGGCGACGGAGACGTCCATCTCCCGACCACTAGTCTCCATCGCCGTCACCCCACACCCTCCCACACCGGCTTATTTAAATTCTCACGCAGTGCGGTGGCAATAAAACTATAGCCGTTACTTCGGAGCCATGAATATTCCGGCGTCACACCCGGAGACAGGCGCCTTCAGCATGGTCGTCTCCACCCCTCCCCGCCCCGCCCCGTCGCAGACACCGAGACGGCCGCAGCCGCGTGCCACGGGCGGGCATGGCGGGTTCGGGAGTAGGGGCGGGGGCGGTGGAGCGCGCCGCTTCATCTGCATATTCAGATCCGGCCGCTGCGGCGCGGACGGGCTCATCAAGAAACTCACTTCCTAATGGGAGTTTAATTACGTCAGTTAATTAAGTTAGCCACCAAGAAAACGGATTACTTGACAAGAGGAAACATTTGCAACTTTAATTTCGGCGAACGGGCTGGATTCTATTTCTGGCGCACGGCTTTCACCCGCCGCGGTCTCACCAGCCGCCTCTCTCCGCGCTCCCCTCCCCTCCCCGCCCCGCCCCCTCCGCCCCGCCCCCGCGCCCTTTTCTCCGCCCTCTCCGTCGCCAAGGCGGGTCGCGGCCGCGCCGAGACGCGCCGGAACAAAAGAAGAGCAAATAGCACAGACATTTGACTTGAAAATCCGGGATTGCGGAAATAAGTTGAGAGAGAAGCCAAGGAAACAATTAGAGTCAAATAAAGCAATCTTTAAACATTCGCCGGCTTGATTGCAGAGGGAGCCAGTGGCTCTTTAGAGCTGCGCGGGTCAGGGGGAGGCTTAGAGAAGGGGGGAGATTGTGGCCGCGTGGCGGGTTGGCGTGGGGAAGGAGAGAACAGGGGTGTCCAACGGTTCCTTACTTCGAGCCAAGAGGATGCGTGAATAAGCAGTACGGAAGTGTTTTACTGCACTGAGGCATTACAGTATCACAGAGTTTTTTGGTTTTTGATTGACACATAATGTGGTACACTTGAGTACCTCCAATTACACTGTATGCAATGCATGGACTCGTAAAACTGTAGGTTGATGATAAAATTAATTTAGGCACAATTCCACTTGTTTAGTCGCATTCCAAAATGTTTCTAGTAGTAAAAAACTCGTGAGATAAACGAAACTAAATGTTTTAGCACCATCTAAATGAAATTCAAGAAACTTGCCGTGGTGGCATGTTAATTCTATATTTATTTGCAAAATCATAAGCAAACGGTTTAATTCTGAAGAATGTAAAGTGTTCATCGCTGCAGAGATCTGATGATTAATTTCGTGGAGATGAAGTGTGGAGGATATTTATAGTCACAAATGGATATTTTTTGAAAACGTTACAACACGAATTAGATATTTAAATTTAAAAACGTTAAACGCACCCGAAATGTACACCCACATAATTGCAATGGAGACATATCAATTCAGAAAGTGAAAGGCAACTGAATTGGTTCAGTATTGTCAACGTGTGTATAAAATTAAATGCTTTATTTGAAATCTGCATTTTAAAAAACGAATAAGAAATTAACTTTTCCCGTTCATGTGTACTATCCTTTTTAGATTGAATCACCACGCTGCTGCTTTTACGCCTTCTTTGCTCTAGGTGGTTAATCGTATTTATTATTTAAGATTACAAAAATTGCAAGGTTCTTCTCTAATATCTGAAAGACATTCTCAAATGCAAATCATTTGAGCTTATTACTTATCTCCGAAAGTTAAAAAAAATAGTCACGCAAACTTCATGTATAAGAGAATACATATCCGATCAGCCAAATTTTCTAGTCAAGGATTGTGCTAGTTTAGTTTCAAAAGAACTAGTTTCTCACTTCGAGTTTCTTTCGAATATTAGGAAAAACTTGGTAGGAAGGACTAGGTGCACGTGGTTCGCAGCGGTTTTCACTCTACATGATTTTGATGCAAACATTATTTCATCATTCCTCGATTTAACTATACTGTGACATACCAGACTGTCACACAATATTTTGGTGGGAATTGGGGACAAGAATTTATTTAATTCTTCGTAAAAAGTGTAAATGTTATAGGCATGCAGGCAGGGCGTTCCTTAGCAACCAGGGAGGCGGAAGTAAATAAACCTACCGCGGCAAGTAACGGACAGAAGATTGTGATATAAGGGCATGTATGATTGGTGGAAAACTAGTAATGGGAACGTAGAAGGAAACTGGAGATTGTTTTGGTAAAACAAGAGACAAGAAGGTATGAAATTTATGGAGGGTTGAACCTCGTAATATTTGAAGAGAGGAGCTTTAGACCGCGTACCGTGCACATCGTAGAGGTCATTGTAAATGATAAGATGCGGGATTTGGTGGAAATTTGCGGGAAATAATTGAGCAGTGAGGACTTATATTTTGTGTGCGTAATTCTATTTGGAACTTAAAATAATTCTGGCACCGGGAGTCGTAAGTAAAACAATTAATAAGTTGAGGAGGACATTGACCCGGCAGCGGACCGAGAACAAGATACAAGAGAGAAGATTGGTCGGAGCGGTGGATTCTTCCTGCCCTCATCGTCGAAGAGCGCTTGGATATATAAATAGTAAGAATAATAGCGCTGTTTACAATTTTTACTACCGGTCATAACCAAAGTGACATTTTATGTTATAAAGAATTAATCGATGAATAAAATTACAACTTTCTCATTTTGAAAAAGAAAAGCTGATTATCATTTCTTTAGCATCTTGTGCAATCCATAGTTTAATAATTCCTTTTCAGAAACAAATTTGAGATTCCTCGCTTCTTCCGTATGGAGAGCGGATCGAATGATCATTTGCTAGAAAGAAAGTAAGTACCGGCGACGATTATTGTTGTAAGAACCCAACCGGCAGAGCTAGTACGATAATTATTCCCCTTTAGACGTGTTTGCGGGAAATTTAAAATCGCAACCCTTTCCTGGCGCCCAAAAATGATATAAATTTGGAAACCGGTGGCATAAATAATTTAATAGAAACTGAGAGCGTTTCAAACTGGCGGACCAACGTGGGACGAATTTCGTCACAATTTATGACAAATTGCAGCGTTTCAATACCAACAAAACAACGACGAAAGCTAGACGCTCGTCATTTGAGGCGCGATGACTTCTCTGTGGAGGAACAGCAGAAGCCCTGGGATGCGCCTCGTGCCTTCCCGCGCGTGGCGCAGTCTGGCGACAGCTCGGGCCCGGCCGGGGACGCCGCGCCGCGCCGCGTCGGCGGCAACCGGAGAGTTATTGCGGGGCTCGCGGCCGTAACCGACGCACCAGTGCAGGGGAAAACCCGCTGAATGGAAGGGCGGGGAAGAAGGGCTGTCCCCACAGGGGCCCTCCCCGCCACCGCCCCTCCATCCCTCCCTCCCCCACTCCCTCCCCACTCTCCCGGTATATTCCAACCACACCCCCGCCGACGCCTCGAACATCGGGGCCGCAAAAGAACGGCAGAGCACCAGGCGAAAACTGAACGAGCAGCAGGCCGCGGTGAAAGGGAGCAGGTTCCGATATTACCAAGGATTTGGGGTGTAGTATGTTGTTTCCTCTACCGTTCATTTTTCTATTCTCTGCCGGGAGAAGCTACTTTTTCACGCTTCGAAAAATTCACAAATCCACGTGCTCTCGCAACTTCCCTAGTTGAGCGGCGGCACGCCAATACCGGGGGAATGCGCGGAGTGAAATGTGACGTGAAAAGAGATGGAAAGCGCTAATAAACGGAGGCGGCCTCGCGCGGGAGGGCGCTGTTTAACTGGATCTGGCCAGGAGCCTCCCCGCTGGTCGTTCGCGCGCGCTGTAATAAGTGGAACCTGTTTGAAGCCGCCCCTCTGTTTATTGCGGCGGGCGGCGCGCGGCGCATGAGAACAGAGGCCGAGCGGGGAGCGCCAAGCGGGGGAGGAAGTCTGCCGGACGGTCGTGGCATGGAAACGGGGCGTGCACAGGGCGATGTTTGCGCGTCTGGGACGAAGAACGGCGATTTCAGTTGCACGAAGAATAGTAGGGAAGAAAATTGAAAGAGTTTGGATAACTCTGGATAAAGGATTGTCACACTACTTTTAAAGATATATACTGTCTGATGTAAATGGCTGATATTTCAAAAAATATTGTTTTCTTCGGACGATACATAATGTGTCAAGAGCGTGATTACTTTCAGTGATGCATTACTCCTCATACAGCAATTTCCTCCTTTAAAATTTTTAGAACAGAGCTACGAAAAACCTCCAGACTCCCGAATACATCGCTGTAAAAATATTACATCCATCTTTCGAGTTTTATTATTGTTATTATTATTGTTATTATTATTATTATTATTATTATTATTATTAATATTGTACTGAAGTAATTATATAAGTGACTAAAGAGAGTAACAGACGATGGTACTAATAAGAGAAAAAAATGAACGGAATGAAGAAATCATTATTTCAGAATCAGTATTTCCTGAAGCATTTCAATCTTTTCTATGTTCTACGTATGTTCTACGTAGTAGTATAAGAGAAAGTACGCTGTAAATCAGTGTTACATGAAAATAAAGACAATTGGGATCATAATACATAACTCAGAAAAAACAAAACTAACTGATTTTACTAGTTTCAAGAGAGTATTTAGATCGGTTAAGTGAGAGATGAAAATGCATAAGCGGAATTAATTTAGGGGTTATGCTAAAGCGTGTAGACATCCAAACAATTGCATGATGTGGGTGACCGCTCACAATGCATGACCGGAAAGAAAACATAGCAGAGAAGTAAGGGGGTAGCGGAGTACTCAAGAAGGCTACACGCGTGTATCCGGTTGTATCCGGTAGGATGATTCAGCGTAGGATTTGCGCAGGGATGCGCGGCGAACTCGCTTCCCGGAGACCGGCGACGAGGATCAGGGCGGGGCGGGGCGGGGCAGGGCGGGGCTTCAGCATTGAGAGCGGATGAATCTGGCGACGAGAGTTTGCCGAGCGGACGCAACGCGGCCTCCAGGGAGAGCACGGACGCGCCGGCGACAAGGCGTCCGTCCCGTTCAAACGCGTCTCTGGCCCGCCTCCCCCGCCGCTTCCACCGCTGCCACCGCTGCGGCTCCGCCATCATCTACAGTGCCACCACCGCCACTCCCACCCTCGCCGCCGCCGCCGCCACCGCCGACCCCCCGCCGACCCCGCCGCTCCCGCCGCCACCGCCGCCCCCACCGCCGCCACCGCCGCCATCGCCACCACCGCCACCACCGCCACCGCCGCCCCCGCCGCCACCGCCGCCCCCACAACCGCCACCACCGCCACCGCCCACGCCGCCGCCACCGTATGCTGCCGAGAGCGTCCACCGTCGGGCAGCTCCACGGAGCAGTGGAGCGTGGTAACCCCGGCGGAGAGGGTGGACAGGCGGGCGGGCGGGCGGATGGTCGGACAGGCGCGGGCGAGTGGGCGGGAGGGCGAGCGGGCTCGACCGCGCGGAAACGCAACAACAGCGCGAGCGCTGATCCCATAATCCCGCCAGCGCGGCGCGACGCGGCCCGCCTCCCACGCACTGTGTCGCGGGTGCGTTGGGCCCGCGTTTTGTGTTCCTGCCACCGCCCCGCCCCCTCTTCTGTCGTCTTGTCTGGTTGGCCCTCCCTCCGACGTGAAACCCTGTCCTCAACAGCTCTATACTTTCTGCTCACATCCTCATGAACGCTACAAACTTGGCTCTAACCAGTATTTAGTCCCCCTGAGAAAACCTCATTTGAATAGTTTACCTCTAGGTTTGGTGTTTTATTTAGCAATTCTATGTTGTACGTTTCCTCGCTTACACGCAATTATGTCTTTTCTAGTAATCACCATTGTCTCCCATAATTGAATAATTTTTAATTCCATTATGAAATAGTTCCCTTCCTTTAGCATCCATATATACCCTCACAGATGTATAAACTATCACATTTTGCTTCTATGATCACAATTTGCAATTCCATTTTAGCATTCTAGTTAGGAATTCCAAAGCTGTTCTGACCTGTACCTCTCTCGATCACCAGTGTGTTCCCCCAACCACAGTCACTGTACCACTTCCACTCCCGCCTGTTCTGTGCGTCGATGCTGCCCAGCAATGAACTGCATCAGCGCCCCAGCTCGAAGTGAACACTACCGCTTTCGCGTGCTATTGCAAACCGAGCAAACGGACGATGCCATTCCTCGCTCCGATCCGTAATCCTGAGCTCTGCCTGCGTTGCGTGTGTTCTCGTATTCCCGCGCGTATTTCCCACAACGCACGCACGCACCCTCAAATCGCAGCGGCGGCGGAAACCCAGCAAAGGAAAGGGTTTTCATTTACAGAAACGCGCGTCGAACAAAATTACCTCTTAATGGGAACACGAACAATATAATTTGGCTACAATGTCTACTATTATTAAGTCGAACCTTCGGAGGACTTTAACACAATCTCCCCCGTCGCGCTGGAAAGGTTCAACGTGGGAAAGGCGAGGGGGGGAGCCAATTTTGTCGGCGTTAACTCCACGAGTCCCCGCGTCGACTGGTGGTAAAGAGCGCGCGAGCGGGTCGCAATCGCAGTCTCGGCCGCCGCAGCGGCTAAAACTCCAGCACAGGCCACGCGATTAGACGAACGCGGAGTTGGCGCGCGAGGATGGCGGACGGAACTACAAGCGTCAGAAAAAGACAAGAGAGGAGAAGGAGTGATGGATTCGCGGTGAAAGGAGAGGACGCGGGAGATGGGAAAATTGGTGGTAACTGCGGACGTGGTGAAGGATAGAACGGGGTTCAGCGTCGATGGTCAGTGGAGAGGAGAGCAGACAGCGGCTGGAATGGGGGACGGAGAGGGCGGCGGGGAACAGTTGGGGCGACGGGTAGAGCGACAGAGGCTGTAGAAAGAGGAGTCGGCGTGGGGTGCGAGGGCCCTCGATGGCAGTGGGAGCGGAAGGGAAGGTGCTGCCTCTCCAGAGTTGGCGGGAGTTCGAGTTGGCTCGTCGAACTTCCGCGCGCCACACCGCGCCGTCCCCACTCCCCACGCACACGCACACGCACACACACACACGCACACACACATACACGCGCCGTCGGTATCTGCGCGACAACTTTTGACGCGGCGCCGTCCACGCGACCGAGGAGGAAATACGCCAGAGCGACAGTGGCGGTTCTGGTTCAGGCGAAATCAGTGGACTGCGGAAGTCCGCTGGAGAATAGTGGAGCGCCGCGATGTGTCAGGATGAGGTAGAAAAATTATGGAGATGCTGAAGAATGAAATCTTTATTACTAGTAGTATTTCAAAAAGATAAATACTGATAATGACGGAAAAGGAATAAACGAAAACTCATGGCAGGGGGCATCAAATGGATGTCGGTAAAGTCCACGTGAAATTGGCCGAAAAAAAGATGAACTTTTCTAATTGGTCTATAAATTGTTGGACGTGTTCAATGTGATGTAAAAAAAGCTAGAAGCAGAATATTTAGTGCATGACCTTAACCATTGATCTTGATTTATTTACCCCAAAATGTCTCTTCTAATAGTAAATAGTTCGAAGAAAAGTTGTTTTTTTTTCGCAGTAAGTCTCTTCTAATTTGCATTTAATTCCAATGTTTTTTCTCCCGAGTTCAAAAATGCAGCTGTTTTTTCAAACCTAAATTCACAAAATACGTAATCTTCGATTTTTGAGTTTGTTGGCCCAAAATATTAGATTATAGAAACTCTAAATTTTCACACAAAGAAGAATTGGCGTGTAAAACTGGAAATTTCAAAATAGTTACCGGAGTTTAAAATCGATTTTTTTTTCAAATAATCATTTTTTAAAAATTGTGTAGATATTTTTCACAAAGCCTAACAATCTATATATCTACATCAATATTATTTTATTATTGGCTGATTTAATAATATTGCTAATCATAGATTCTGTAAATGTTACTTTAATTTTTAATTTACAAACAAAAACAATTTTAGATTAATGTTAATCTATACACTGTCATCACAGTTAATGTTCTAAAATTTTATAGTGCGATCAAATCATATAATATATAAGTTTTCCTGTAAATCATGTAAAAACGTTAGGTATACAAAAATTAATACAAAAGTAAATTAACCTAATATATCTATATTATTGATAATAGAGATCGACGCTTTACTTAACTTTAAATGTTTTTTTTTAAGAAAACATTTCTTAGTTCTTCCTACTTTTTATTAGAAAGAAACATTTCGAAGTACAAACGAGACAATTTTGAACCGCGAGATAAAAGTTTGGTATTAAAGAACAGTAATACTGTTGACTGTAACCCTGCTAAAGCAGGAGACCTTTGCTCTTTATGGTATGTTATGGGATAATAATAATAATAATAATAATAATAATAATAATAATAATAATAATAATAATAATAATAATAATAATAATAATAATAATAATAATACTATTGAAACAAATCTAGGAGTCATTCCAGATAAGAAAGTAACCTCATTACAAAAAAGAAACCCGAAATGTCAAGAGCGCTGTACAAAATGTGACAACACGACTTTGCCCAGGTGAAACGTTATGCATGATGCGTATGCGGACGAATTGCCTTCCGGAACGCGAAATGCTGCCAGCACTGGGGTCGCAGAGTAAGTCACCGAAGCGTGACCCGGTCGCGTGGAACGGGTCTCGAGTGAGGGCGAAGTTGGAACGGCAATGAAAAAAACGCTGGTTCGCAACGAAGTATCGAACCAATTACTCTAAGAGTCAGCCTTGAAAGTCGGAGAGCTGTAATCCATGGGCTACTGGTTCCGTTGCACAGGCTGCGCTCCTTTTGTGTTAAATTAAAAGCGAAAATATTGTTTTACGAGGGTCGCCGCGAAAACAGCCACTAGCGCGAAGTGACGTCAACGGGAAGTTTGAAACTAAGTCGGTGCGAGGGCAGGCGGTGCAACGGATCAGATGGAAGTGCGGAGAGTTCAGGAAAGCGAAGTTGCAATCCACAAAGGTGAAGGGGAGAGTGTTTCAAATATGAATACAAGCGCCGAACTTTCTTCATTCAAATGGCTATTACGGAGATACTCTGTGCCATTTTACAAGTATTGCATTAGTGGAGTTAAATTACCCACTGGGTCTCTTCAAAAATGTAGAAATCTACGAGTATTACGTTCTTTAGGTAGTTATTTTCACACAAAAAAAGTTCCAATTCGTTCTAATCTTTCTCTTTTTCTGCAACATCGATTCTCGTTTGTGCAAGAACTGGATATTTGAAACAATTTATTTATAATATTATCAAATGATTAGTATTTTTTATAAGTACATGGACTAACTGAACTATAATAAAATGCTAACAATTCCCTCTTTCTCATTTATTTCGGACACCTGTTTGTTTGTTTGTTTGTTTGTTTGCTTTCTCCTCTTGGTGTTTTAACTTTGTTGTTGTTTTTTCTGAATGTCCTGTTTCCTGAAAATATCCTTACAATTATTTGAAAAGTGTTTTAAACATAATTTTTACATCACGACATCATACAATAATTTCAAAACAAATTGTCTTAACACATGACTATTTATGAATTGCTTTAAGTGTTACTTACTCAATTTTAAATGATTATTGAATAATTGTTTGGCAAGAATGTTTACTATCTAGGTGCTTCAATTTGATTTCCATGTAAATAAGAATTTAATTAAAACTTTCAGTCGAAGATTAAAAAAATATTAGTACAATAATAATAATTTATTACTATACATTAATACGCGCCATTAGAGTACTTGAAACATCATTAAGTAATCGTAAAAGCGAACAACAATGTCACGATCGACAGCAGTCGCGCCACGCCAGAGGTAGGTTTATTTCGAACGGACACATTAAATTATTTCAACCATTCGCCAGTGTTTACACAGTAAACATTTCGGGCTCGGAATAATGAGTGAAGTAACAATGTCGCCATTTGTGGGAGCGGCAGGCCCTGCTGGAAGCAGCGGGGAGCGCTCGCAACAGCGCAGGGCGATGTGCTCCAGCAGCTAATTACCCTCCTCGAGGTGGAGGATATCGACCTGGCTCGGCTGAGGCCGCTTGCGCGCCGCGAGGACCGCCCGCCGCTTTGAGGTTTTTTTCGCTCAGGACCTTTCTCCCTCCCGGATTATTTAAATAATATATGAATTAACATGAAGTTCTCGAGGATTTTTAAAACCGGGAGGCGGTTCAAACGGTGTCTGCGCGGAGAGCCCTTGTAGTCTCCGGCGAAACCCTCCCGGCGACCTCGTTTCGGTTTGCGCAGAGCCTCGTGAACGTGCGAATTAAGAAACAGGCCTCGTTTGCAAAGATTACGGAGAAGATCTTGGGTTTTTGCGTAAGCTGGACTTGCCCGTTTAATTTGCCCACAGATGGGGTAAAAAAAGAATAATGTAAAATGTTTCGTTTCATTTTGAGATTGAAGTTCAATAGTGTAATGTATCTATTTGTCAATTATTATACTTCAAAACTTTAATCGATTGCCAAACAAAATCGTTATCTAGAATTATTCTTGTTCTCGGAAACGGCTACTGAAATTCATAATCATGGCACTATACATTTTAACGTGAAATAAATTTATTTACAAATTTATTAGATGATACGACCAAATTATAAATCAACTTATAATTTATGATAAAATATCTTACAACTTGTACTTACCAACTGCAGGGAACACACATGAACATATTCTGTTCACAATGGCAACTGTTTAAATTTCTTGTAATGCAAACGCGTTTGTTATTGCAAGATCAACAGAATTTTCCTATTGTTGAAAGGACTGAATCAATGAAACCTCCATAATTGTTATCACATCACATACAGCGCGTGGCGGCCGAAAAAAATATACGTATATGATTCGCTTTGACATTATAATGTTAATATGTATATGCAATAGAGACAAATAGAGAAAAAATAGTCTTGAAATATTGTTGGTCATAATATTGTTTTTCACGTTTATCCTTACCATTTTCTAGTAAAGAGAGCTCATAAATGTTTCAAATAGAAAAATTGTGAACACCTTTGAACCAAATCTTAGTTGCGATCTTCGTTTCATTCATTCACTCACTACTCATGTTACTATAATTTTCAATTGCTTTATCGCAATTACATAATTGCATGAATGTTTGATTTATGTGATCCATTGTAACCCTCTGCGAAGATCTTATTACATCGTAGCTAAACCATTACCAACTTTGTCCGTGGAATTTCACCACCATATGTGCTTCAATGTTTATCGTCAATGTTTCAGGAATCGCTCTTTGAGACTTCTGATGCAGATAAATACATCACAAAATACATTCATTTCCAGCACTAGTACATACAATTTTCTTGTTGTCATTGAAGTTCACATACTTAAACCAACACATCTGCTTAAAATATTCAACTGTTTGTTATGATTTGTCATATCTATTACACTCCTCATATTTTCGCTCATTAACTCCACAAACAAGAACTCCATTACACACCATCATTCCTTCAATCACTGTTCTTCGATATTACAGTACTGTGCCACATACCAATTGCTATAGAGTTCCACTCATCTACTGGAAAATAAGGAAAACGTTCATCACACTAATACTTGTGACTTATTTCTACTTTTACTACTTGCGGAACTTCACTTTATTTTAATCATAACTTCACCCATTAGCGCAACTAAAACACACTACAATCATATGTTGTTGTTTTTGCTGTATAATTGATTTTCTTCCACTAACGTCAGCATCCCTTGTGCGTGGATGCTACCAATGTGACATCAAAGTAAATCCACTGACAAGCCCATAGCCGCCATCGCGGCCGCTGCGGGCGCCGCCGCAGCCAAATCCACTTTGCGGCCGCGGCGCGCATTACTCGGCGTTAGGCGCCATCTGCGGCGCCGGCGGACGCGCGCCCGTCGTAACTCCGCGTTTGCGGCCGCGGCCGCGGAGGGCGCGGCGAGCGCGCGGGCGGAAGGCGAGGGATCGGGCGGGCAGCACAGGGAGAGGAGGCAGGGCTGCCGGAACCGGAGTAGCTGAGAGGGCGTTTGGGTTGGGCAGTGGGTGGGGTGAGAAAGGGTGGAGGGGACGGGTACATAGAGTGGGGAACGTGGAAAGGGTGGTATGGTGGAGTTGGTGGGGTGGGCAGGGTGAGTGGATTAGGATGGTCAGTGTGGGTGGAATGGGATGGGCGGAGTGGGCAGGGTAGGTTGGGCGGGGTAGGTTTGGCGGGATGGAGACGGTGGGTGAGGCGGGAAGGTCAGTTTCGGAGGGGTGGGGAGAGCAGGGTTTGTGGGCAAGGTGGGGTGAGATGAAGTGTGGTGAGAGGATGCGGGGCTAGACGGTGCGAAAATACGAGCTGATTGGGGCGGGTGGCAAAAGAGAGTGGGGAGAGGTGTGGGAGGAGGCAGGCAGGCAGGGTGGAGCGGGCGGGGTGGAGCGGATATCGAGATGGTCCAGCGAGTGTGGCCAGCCAGTTACCGGAACTCGATTACCGATTTTCGAGAGCAGAACCGTAAACCGCCGCGACGAGCGGGCTTGTTTCCCTGCGCGCATGAGATCGCCCTCGGTGGAAGATTTAGCGCAGATCGGGCGTGGATTTCGCTCTGACGGGAACACCGATTGAGCGTAGGACCGCAACGGAATAATGCAGGTAAGTTGTGAGATGTACACGCTGCCCGGGAAACACGGTACGTAACAACAGAATCAAACCTGATGACGTATTTCCATCCCATGCTTGGCAGGTCCATCTCTCCCTCGTCACCTCTTCCTCGTTCTGTCATATACTGTAATGCGCTGGAGAATAGTAGTTCGTTCCACGGTACGAGCAGATGTGCGCCATACGACCGCAAAATCACTCACGAACTTCCGATGATGCAAAGTAAAATGAGGGTGAATGGAGATGAGTCACTGCGGAAGTGCTAGTCACAGTCTGCGGTCACCAGGAGCGATTTCGTGGTGACTCAACGCCAGCCGGAGTCGCCGCGCAGAGGTAGCAACCCACGCGTGACAGGGCGCGAGGGAGCAACGGGCGATCGCGATCCGTCTGTCTCGTCTCAACAGGCGTCCACAAACGCATAAAAAAGGTTCAATGGAGTTTTACACTCTGGAAAGGTGTATATTGGTATATAATAATGTAATAAAGGTGTATAAGGTGTGTGTGTATATATATATATATATATATATATATATATATATATATATATATATATATATATATATAATTTGCATTATCTCTGTAAGACAAGTTGGGAATAAATCTTTTATTATTATTATTATTATTATTATTATTATTATTATTATTATTATTATTATTATTATTATTATTATTATTATTATTATTATAAACAGAGAAAGGAGGTATGTGAGGTGAGATGCATAAATATGAGTCTAAAATAATGACTGCGTCTGACTGATACTGGTGGCGGAAAAATTTTTTGCATTCAGGAAAGCTACAAAAGATGAAAATTAAAAGAAAAATTAGCATTTCGAAGATATGATGAGGGATAGAATTGATATGATTTAAAAGGGAAATGAGAATCAGAAAGAGAGAAATGTGTAATGGGCTGGTCAACATACGTGGATAAAATACAAACATGAAGATTACTGCTCAATTTAAGGACAATAAAAAATAATGCCGAATAAATATGAAACAATTGGTACTATAGCAATACATACTTTCTGGTTTCATTTGTTACTACATTACTACTATTATTTGTAATTACATTACTATTATTTTTAACTAGTAGATACTTCTTAATAATTTGTACTGATTTGCGTGTATTTATTATCTGATAGAGCGATAACTTAATCTCAAATTTCTTTCATTCTCCTTAAATTGTTCATTCCCTTCACAAATAGAAATGGAATGGCAATAGTTCTTCACGAAGTCTAAACGGTTGAGCAATTCTATTTGCTCCACAATTCTTCCAGAGACCACCAGAGTTCGTTGTGAGCAGGTATCAGCAGATTTGCCAATATAAAGAACCAATTGTTTTACAAAAATCTCTAGCTTTAATTATGAAGTTGTCGGGCTAGTTCCAAAATTGTTGAACTTCTGCAATTTTCAAAATGTCAGTATTTTTCATTAAAATCGAATCTCTATTTCACTATTAAAAAGAACAATTTGCTCTATTTGCGGAAACGCTATAAACAATTTGGATGAATTATTGAGAACTTTTTGAAAATGTCTAAGGAATTAATGTTAAATACCTAAAAAAATAATAGATGATTTCTTTTCGATTGGCAAGTTCTCGAGTTGGGACAGAAGGACCGAGGAATTCAGACTTAGGTAAAATTCTGTGGATTGATGTTTAAAATTAACGGTTGAGGTTCCGGACGTATGAATGATTTTGAAAACAATCTTTTTTGGTACCAGTGAGCCCCAAAACGTGCATCTCCGTTATAATTTCGACATCCGTTTTTGGAGCAATACATCTTTGACTATATTTCATTTACTGCGGTACACTCCATTTATACTAGTGCAAGAGAAAGTAAAACTGTACTTTCTTTACTCAAAAGAACGACCTGATTGAAGGAGAGGGAGAGAAAGCACGCGCTGCAATGGGGAAGCATGGCTAGCTACAGCCCCGAGCTGCGAGGGGGCGCTGGGTGAGCTTGTGGGGGGAGGGAGGGGGCACACCTGCGCAGTCGCAGGCGATCTGCGCGTGTACACACGCCATTGTGCTCCATAATGCACCCGGGCGGGCGACGAGAAGTGCGAGCGCAGGGAGATTGGGTGAAGGGAAATGGAAGGCGATAGCGAGGGCGAGGGCGAGGGCGAGGGCGAGGGCGAGGGCGAGGGCGAGGGCGAGGGCGAGGGCGAGGGCGAGGGCGATGATGAGAGCGATGGCGAGGGCGATGGCGAGGGCGATGGCGAGGGCGAGGGTGAAGGCAAGGGCGATGGCGAGGGGGAAGGCAAGGGCGATGGCGAAGGCGATGGCGAGGGCGAGGGCGATGGCGAG
>BLKR01006061.1:0-65853 GCA_011170035.1 Teleogryllus occipitalis | reverse complement strand
CCCACACTCCCCGCCACCCACACTCCACCTCACCCACACTCCACCTCACCCACACTCCCCGCCATCCGCACTCCCCGCCACCCACACTCCCCGCCACTCACACTCCCCGCCACCCACACTCCCCACTACCCGAACTACCCGCCACCCACACTCTCCGCCACCCACCCGCCCACCACCCTCACTCTCCACCACCCACACTCCCCGCCACCCACACCTACCCACACTCCCCGCCACCCACACTCCCTGCCACCCACACTCCCACCTCCCACACTCCCCTGCCACCCACACTCCCCACCTCCCACACTCCCCGCCATCCACCTGCCCACCACCCCCACTCTCCGCCACCCACACTCCCCACCTCCCACACTCCCCGCCACGCACACTCCCCGCCACCCACATTCCCCGCCACCCACACTTCACCTCACCCACACTCCCCACCACCCACACTCCGAAATAGCCGCTGGATATAATTATGTTATCGCTTGTTCATGAGACGTGATAATTTCCACAATTTTCTTCCTGTGTAAAATGAAAATACAGAAAAGAAGATGGAAATGTGATGTGTTCTTCAAAGAATTCTGTCAGTTCTGTTAAATTATATAACAGTGAATGTGTAATATTCTAAAATTTATTAATAACAACGCTAGGAACTTCGTCACTAATTTCACCTTCCAATATACCTAAAGTTCTAACAATCAATTGTTAGTAGTAAAAATGAGAATATCGTTTAGTTTATTGATGTATCATCTTGTGCTGTTTTGTTCTCAGAAATTTTCGGACTTCCACAGCTTCCACCTTCCCTCTCCGCCTCTCCTCCCCTCCCCTGAACCAGTTCATCGTTCGTTGCCCGTCCCAATCTCCAACGCACGTAATTTCCGATTTGCCTGCAGCGTGAAATTTTTCGATGAGCAGATAATCTGAAATCGATGTTCGCCCGAGAAAAATTCACCGAAACCATCCAGCTCCCAACTCGTGAATAGATTTACTTTGGCGCACAAGTTTTAGGTATCTTAAATTATTTTATCGTTCGCTTACATTTTTTAGAAGACGCTTTTTCGTGTTCGAAATTCTTTAGTAGCGTGAACGGGGAAACAATAAGGAAAACAAAGATAAAAGTATTGTTAAGTGGTTTAAAATGATAATACACTGTGTATTTTTGTTGCTTTGCAGCGCATATGGTAATCATTTAAATATACTGAGAGGTGTTTTGCCTTTACCAGCACTGAGCTAGTGCGAAAGTGTGCCGACGACCGTCTTATAAATTACAAACTTTCGGAACCAACACGCGAGACCAGGAACTGGAGAAAGGTACTGGGCGATACATCTCCTGGAGCGGCAAACTGCTACTCGAAAAACAAGAAAAAGAGGCAAACACACTTGGCACCTTGTGTTTATCGGTCTACACCTCGCATTTTTTAAATTAATTTATTTATTGGCGCATCAACAGTGTTATTAACGACATAAATAGTTTACATTTTTGACAATACAATACAAGAATACCAATTCGTTGAAAAGTCAGCGTTTTTTTCATAGACAGGTTTCAGATATTTTATTCCATTATTAGATTCTAGTCCCGTTGTATCTTGTCCTTCTAAGGAATTTTTCTCTGATCTTTTCTTTCATGAATATTTCTTTAAATGTATTGTATTATTTATAATTTTTTTATTGTTTATAAATACGTATTATACGTATAAAGGTTTCGTATTATCGTTTATAATATTGACCATTGTAGAAATCACGACCGTTAATAAGTAGTAGGATAATGGATCATGGGATCTGTCAATTAATGAATTACATTAGTTTGCCAACGTTTCGGAGTATTTAATTTCATCATCAGGGCTAACAAACAAAAACACAATCACAATAAATAAGGACAAACTCTTCTGAACAACAACATAAAAAAACATGAATGAACATACATGTAGAAAAATAATTACACAGATAACTAAATAAATACATTATATACTGTATATCTAAGTCAAGGTCATATAAAGGATACACACCTTACTAATACATATACTGGTCAAACATAATGTTCCTCCACAGCACAACTCCAATACAGAGTTGCTGAAGCACACACGTCCATAGCAGGTCCGACCATGGCCACGGCCAGAAAGAAAGTGAATGAAAAACCAGTGTATTGTCAGGACCACGTGCTAAGCAACTCCATGCCGGAACAATGCGTATCCGGTTACATTATCATTATTCATTTATTTATTTATTTACCCTTTTAAAAAAAATTGTATCTTTTCATCCGAACCCGTATTACGGAAAAACAATTGTTAACAAGTATTACTATATTAATAATAAGGTAATATTAATATACTAATTATTTCCTCAGTTTATTGAACTGAGGAAGACTTTGAAATAGAAAATGTTCAGGTCTGATATTATTTTAATACCTCAATTAAACACTACAGTTGGCTCGCGTGCTTGCAATGTGGATCAGTCCGAATGCAATGTTGAATCACAGTCTATTGATTGTCACCCACCCGTAAAGGTTCGCTCCTTCCAACGCTATGCAATGTGAAAACGTGCTCTCCCGCTTGGTCGTAGAATTGAGGCTCTTGGCCACAGATTGAAGTTACGTCTTGATTGGTTCCACGGACTCATACGGGATGGATCGGAATGAAGCGATGGATTGATTGATGCAGTTGATGCGGATATTGACAGAATTCGTAAATTGTGTGATTATACGAAACACGCGCTTATTGGCCTGCAAAGTTAGTCTGTTGCGGAAAGGAGTGAATCGATTGCATTGAGGAACTATCAACAAGGAGGCTAATTTAGTACTGCGATTCAAACTTTGATAAGACGCGACTAACATACACTGAAACTTCCGGCAGTTATACGTCCGACTCGAACGGAGATTTTTTCCGCCTAACGAAGGCAAACTGGCTGTCAAACCGACCGATCTGATGTGCTCCTCCTCCCACAAGAGATTTTCTCCCACTGATTTGCGATCATCGAGGGCATTTTATTTTAGTTTTAGAAAATACTCTCAACACGCGTGAATTATTTATTGTTTTAGTGTTCATTTTATTAGTAATTGTAAGAAATTGTGGATCGTGGTCACTCTAACCCGATCATTCGTTTTTACTTCATATCTAGTTGTGGTTTTGTATTTATGATTTTATTAATTGCTTCTTTTGATTTAAATGCATTCTATGAAGGTATATTCAGAACAATATCTAAATTAAATTACCTACATTACAGCAAACTAATTGAGTTTTCGCGCATGTGCGTCATTTAAGCTTGTGGCACGGGTTTGATATCCGAGCTAATTTCGAAATTTCTCCAAAAGATTTATAGTTATAGTTGAAACAGTGGCCCTTGTAACAAGCTGCCTGGGCGGTTGGAGCGGCAGTTGGTCGGCGATATAATAGCAATAATAGAAGTATTGCCACATGATTCTGCGAGGACTAAAGGATATGAACGATCGTTGGTAAAATGATTAGGTGCTAATGAAACGAAGAAACGGAATTAGATTTGAAAGCAATAGACGATGAACGTAGCCAAATATGATTACTAAAAGCAGTATCAATCGTTCAGGAACAATTCTTAATCTAGACAATTACAAACAGTCCTACAGGGTATCAATTGATGCCACCGCAATGCCTCTGATCCAAAAGTCCGACGTTTCGAGTCCCGACGGAGGCAGGACTTTTGGCATTAGTTAGCTTGGTCAAGTTCAGCCGCTGTCTGTAGAAGAATTCTAGCGGCCGACTGTGCTGATCGATTTTTCCTGTGGTTTTCCGATCAACACCAGGCGATCGGTGAGACATTGCCATAACGAACGGGCTACGGACCGCGCGCAATTGTTCCTTCCTCCTCTTTGTCGTATTCTCATTCTTTTCTTACTCATAATTTCACTTACATACACTACATAAACACACGCCGGGAGACCAGTCGGGAGCTTGTTCCGGCTGGAGCGGTGCCCCAGTGGTGGAAGATACCTGGATGAGCAAAACCTCGCAAGTCAACGTGTAGGCCGGCACCGGATCTCGCCATCTTGCGGGAAAAGAACATTGCCGCCTCCCTCGTTAAAACTACAACACATACGGAATTAATGATCTTAACTGTCGTTGCACCCGGAAACATCAATCTTTCAACAAACAAACCGAAAATAACCTCGCACGTGCTTCCTTCTGCTTGGCTTTCTCTGCGGCATCAATAGCGATGACCGTGAGGGCGGTTGGCAAGGAAGGCATTCTCCTCCTCAGCGATATTGCTTCCACGGCAGCCAGTTTGCGCCGGCCATCCTTAGAGGCGGCTTCCTGAGGCATTGCAATTTCGTCCGAGACGCCACGAGCTCTGCGCCTTTCTGTCCGTTTTCAGTCTCCCCTCTTCTTCTTCCTCTTCCTTTTCTCCTTTCAAGGAAGGAAGGCGAACGGGGGAAAATTTGCAAAGACGATAGAGCCCATTTACATCGCTTTGCTCGAGACAGGATTCGAACTTGCGACCCTTCTGGCCGAGAACTTTCTGACGCTAGAGCTTGAACGATGTTGACTACACACGAAACCTGATCAACAGTACTATAAATATTGAGTATTGAGTAGCGCCTTTGTCACTTTAATAAGTATATTAAAAGTGGAATGGTGTTTTTTTAAATTCAATTTTGTATATGGAAAGGATACAAAAACAGGCAGTCTTCTGCCAGCAGGTCGGGACGCGTTAAAGGAAACCTCACTTGCTCCAAACGGTGACCCGGAAGGAGTCTAACCATGAGTAACGGGCGAACGGTCGAAATCACGTAAGATATGTGATTACCTTAATTAGAATATTATTGAAAGGTACAACACTATTTCTGTTGATTGATTGATTATTGTGTATTTTTGAGCGCGTCAGCTACGCAAGTCATTATTCCCGTAAGTATAGTGCAAGATATTTTCCGATGAAGGTGACAGTGTTGTTCCCCCGCTGGATGATGAGAACATGCGTCTACGACAAGGTGGATTGCGGAGTTTCTTCAACCAGGTATCTCCCACCTGCAGGCACCTAGCCGGGATATGCCCTAATTTCTCGACATATTTGGTAGTATAGTGCATGTAAGTGTGTAAGTAAAGGGAGAGGATAGGACAAGGACGAGGAAGGAATGATCGCGCGCGGTCCGCGGCTCGTTTGTTAGGATACCGCTCCGGCATACATTGGGTGCTCATCGGAGAAACCACAGAAAACTACCGATCTAAGCAGCCGGCTGCTAGAATTCTCCTTCAGACTGAACTCGATCATCGTGTCGATCATAGTGTCGATCTTGATCACAGTGTCGAAAATCCTACCACTGTCCTCAATCGTTCGGGAGCATTCGTTAACCAATACAATCACAATGATACCGAAAACAACGTTGCATGTCTTCTGTTCTGACCTTATCTGTGACATCAATAGCGGTGACTGCGCGGGCAGTTGGCAAGGAAGGCATTCTCCTTCCCAGAGCGGCTTCCGTTCGGCCCAGGCGACGCCGCCGCTTCCGGCGCCGCGGGCACCGTCCTTTGTCTCCGCCTCCTCTGCCACCCCCTCCCTCTTCCCGCGCCTTCGTCTGCCGTGGGGTTGGGAGGGGTGGGGGCGGCCGGCGCCAATTTGCAATGAAGATAGAGCGTGTCCGCGCCGCAAACAAACGCTGGTCGATCCGGCGGAATTGCTTCCGAGAACGCGCGGTCGGAGGTCGCGATGCGGGGTGGGGGCACGGAGGGCCTCCGCGGAGCCGGAAACGGTGAGAGATGAAGGACTGGTGGAGGCAGAAATGGTGATAGACGAAGTACTGATAGAGGCGGAAATTGTGGGAGACGAAGGACTGGTGGAGCTGGAAACGGTGAGAGACGAAGAAGTGGTGGAGGCGCAAGCGGTGCGAGATGAAGAACTGGTGGAGGTGGAAACGGTGCGAGACGAAGTACTGGTAGAGGCGGAAATGCTGGGAAATGAAGAACTGGTGGAGGCGGAAACGGTGGGAAAGGAAGAACTGATGTAGGTGGAAATGGTGGGAGATGAAGAATTGGTGGAGGTGGAAACGATTGAAGACGAAGAACTGGTGGAGATGGAAACGGTGGGAGACGAAGAACTGGTGAAGGCGGAAACGGTGCGAGTCGAAGAACTGGTGGAAGCGGAAATGGTGGGAGACGAAGAACAGGTGGAGGTGGAAACGGTGAGAGATGAAGAACTGGTGGAGGCGGAAATGGTGGAACACGAACTGGTGGAGGCGGAACGAAAAGAAAGGATTAGGAAATGGGAGGCGGAGGCAAAGAAAGAACGAAGGCGAAGCGGAAACACGAATAGACGGAGACGGATAACAAAGACTGAACGAATTGCACACGTTTGCTGCGAAGAAAGAATTACTGGGAAGAAAGAACGGGTGAATACAACTGGAAACGTACAACAAGGGCTGGTAAAGAATGAAGAAGAAGAGGAAGAAGACGAAGGCGAAGAAGAATAAAAAAATGAAAGATGGAAAGAGACGTGTTTGGAGATGATAAATTACAAATATTTCATATCCGATGTATTTCTTGGAAGTCAGTGGTGAATATTTAAGTTCTTTTAGTTTTAAATTTCTTCCACTACGTAAAATTATAAATGTCTTTTTAACAATCATCATTAATTTAATTACCCTTAACCACTCCTAAATTGCAATCAATACACTCCACAGTTTAAATTCAATTTTCGCTTCCATTTCTCCAATTGCACCATAAAATATCATTGATTTTTTAATTTTTCAATACTAAACGGTGTGATGAGAAAGGAAATAGAATCTATAAAGGAAGTGTATTCCGGGAATGAAGAAATAGCGAAAACGGTTGATAGAAATTTTACGAAAGGGTTGAAAAGCCGTTAGAAAGATCTGGCGGATTGGATGAACGGGGCTGATGCATGTGCTATGAGAGAGAGAGAGAGAGAGAGAGAGAGAGAGAGAGAGAGAGAGAGAGAGATGGGGGGTGGGAGAGAACAGAGAGAGGAGATGAACAGGCAATTTTGAAGTCAGTGATGAAGACGGAAGGTGGAAACATAGGATAAAGTACAAATGAAAAGAGCGAAGAAGGCTTACGAGATTAAAAAGACAAAGGATCGATTGTTACTAGCAGCGTTTGTTATACGACTGTGAGGTTGAGTAGTCAGAACGAGGTCCACAGAGCAGAAAAAGGCAATTGCCAGTCTCTTTGATCTAGAGCTTAGGTTCCCCAAGTGGGCAATACAGTCCCAACCCGTGTCGACAGTTGAACATTCCAGGAACCCATTGTGCTTTTGGGTGAAACTCGAAGGCAATAAAGGGACAATGCAAGAAGGAAAAGGAAACAACAGAAAAGTGAAATTACTCACGCTGTATCTGTGTACTTAAAAATAATTCCAGAAAAAGCACATAACATTTTTTTAATAGTAAGTTTTGTCTTAATCATCGGCATGTGAATAAGGTACCATTTCCGTTTATGCGGCCATATAATGGCAATAAAACCTATGGTGTGGTAAAGATGGAAGGATGAAGACCGTATTTAAATCTTCATGACTCGTCAGTGACCATGGCGAAAGTTAAAATACCGGGACCAGACTGGAGCATCAGACACAGTGATAGCCCATCACTTCAACGTGAGGTATTTCCCTCCCCCCAAGCTCTACACAAGAGTAGCGAGATTTGATCAGTCTTCCGCGCAATTAAATTTCCTTGTATTTCCTTTGTCTTTTTGGCGACGGCTTGCTATTCAGAAGGAGGCAGTTGATAATAAATGAAGACCAACTACATATTTTTCAAGTAACCAATAGATAACAATAATTTAATAAATATCAGTGGCGAGGACTGTTGTCGACCTTCATTGTTTTTAATAATTGCTACTATCAAAATCTAAAAGAGTTCAAACCAAACCCAGAGGATTGATATCGACCACTTTGGTCATGGCTAATGTAAAACTGCACGCAAAGTAGCTGTAATGTAGAGAAACGAATGGTGACAGAGCAGGTCTTTCAAGCTATTCCGTTATCCGAGACAGGTTGTTAAATTGCTAAAGGAAAGTTTTTAATGTATTGCTTCTACTACGTGCCAAGCGAATTACGATATGCGAAAGTGTCAATGCTTTGCTTAGCATTGGAAGAGAAAAAGACAGAAATGAAGATGCTGACAGATTGAGAGACAACAGGTGAAGGAACTACCGCGGAATTTAGTGATACGTTTTTGCCTGAAATAAACTGGTGGTCGACTTAGGCTAAAAACGGCCGAACGAATAAGGGGATGCAATACAAAGACGATAGTAATGTTTGGTGACCTTCTTGAGCGTTCAGACCAGCTCCACAATCTCAGAATCGTGTTGGATCGATTTCTCACAAGACGTTCCCTTTGTCATTCAACAATGCCCCTTGATTCTCATCTTCCCCTGTGTGTGTGTGTGTGTGTGTGTGTGTGTATGTGTGTTTGTAAAGTTCAGTCAACCAGTGAATGGTTGTGCCTGAGGTCGAGAAAGGGGTGGTAAAGCAATTGATGGAAAAGCGAACGAGACGGATTCGGGCAACTGTTTGGAAAAAAGGACGAAGTAGATACCTCCCTTTCAAATGTAGTGACTTGATAACAATGGTCCAGGCAGAAAAGCCAAGAAAATACTTTATGTTTAAGAAGAAATATCAGAAATACAGTGGCTATTCTCTGATGTTTGGGGGTAAATGTAGCTTCCTTAATGTCGGATTTGATTAAATTCTGCTGAGATACATGTTTCTGGAAGAAGTTAATATAGGGAAAACATTCCGTTGTAAAATATAATACCGTTAGTAAACGTAGTAATTCTAAACAAAACTGAAAGTCCTTTTTAGGTATCTGCCAAAATCAGTTACTATTTAAGAGAAATTTCTTATAATTGTCACACTTTTTGGCAAGATTCTACATACACGTTTGTGATCATCTAGTACATTCAAACTTTGAAGAATGTAAAGGCAGATAAAAAGTAGAAGGAGAGAAATAAGATTTTCACATTTCTAAGGACGACTTCATATTTGTAAAGTAAATGAACACAGTGTCATCAGAAAATAATCAAGTGCAATAAAAATTAGATGTTATAAAGAAAATGTACTAGTTTCCCACGGTTTAATGACTCTAGTATTAAATAAAACCAAAAAATGTTGAACTATCACAAACGAATTCTTTTGACACGAGATGGAAAACCTTAATAAACACAATGACGGTAAAGTTTTCTCAGATGAATCTCGGACGTAATAAATAACAAGGGAGGAAATCGGAAAGTAATAAGTAAGAGTTGCGTGCAGTGCGGCGGAAGCGCGAGGAGGCGCCCCGCGAGGGAAGTCCGTTGAGGGAGGCCAACGCCGGCGACCGGGGCGACTGCATCAGCGGAAAGCATCCGAGGGAGGTCGCCCGGGGGAAAATGAGGATTGCGATGGCGGAGGCCCTTGCAAGGAGGCGCCACTGCGGTCGCCCGATTGCCGCTCGGAAGACTGGGCATTCAAAGCGGTGGAGCGCGGAAGCAAAGTGTGGGAGAGAGTGAGATGGAGCGTTCAGAGAAAGGGCGAGTATGAAGGGATAAGTATGGGGGAGCAGGGAGTGTGACTGTAAAGAATGCGGAATAAAGGAGAGTAGATGCGGAAAATGGAGGGGATAGATATGTTGGAGTGACAAGATGAGTGCGACGGTATAATTGGAAAAAGTCTGAACGAAAAGAGGAGCGAGATGTGATGCAAGGGCGGAGAGAGAAGCAGACAGTGTAGGAAAGTGTGAGCGCTTGAAGAGAGCCGTGGAGAGTACAGGTAGGAAGAACAAAGGAGAGGAAAATAAGGGTGACGTTAGTAAATATGAGAAATCAAGGCACAAAAAAGGGCTAGTAGGTTAGGAGAATAAGAATAGAAATGGGACTAAGTGGCGATGGTACAGGAACAACAAGAGAAGAGATTATGTGGGTGTTGTGGACGAAGAAGTGAAAAGGTGAGTTAGCGACGTAAGAAGTGAAGGTGGGAAGACTTCGAAATGAAGAGCGAGTTTCCAAAGGTCGGAAACGTAAGGAGGAGGGCTGTAAGGAGGATGGCTGCAAACAAGAATGGCCGTATGGCTGTTACGTGGGAAGCGGGAAGGTCAGGCATGGGATGTCATTGGTGATAATGTAGATACTGATAATGAGAATATAATGTAATAATAATGAGATAATGATAAAGAGAATATAATATAATGTGTGATAGTTCTGACCGTGAAGGTCTTTCGGGAGAGGCGGGGAGGAGAAAATCGACAAATCGCTGGGCGAGCGCGGTGTAAGAGACGAAGCGGCGATATAAGAAACGGGGAGCAAAGAAGAAGAAATGCGAGTCCCTAGCAAGAGAAATTTAGAAATTTAGAGGACATTGTGTAAATGAGATTGGATTGATTCATTGATGGGCGTGTAAACTGCTAAGGTCATTGGCCCCGTAAATGTAGATGTCGGCAATTTCTCCCGCTGGACCATGGTATTTGGCGCCAACCTAATACTCGTCGGCTTGCAGGGTTTTCCTCAACCAGGTATCTCTCTTTAGCAGCACACCGCCCCAGCCGGATCAAGCTCTAAGATCCCATCTGGTTTCCCGGTATGTGTGGTTTTGTAGTGTATGTATGTGTACGTAGATGTTAGGGGTGAATAGAGGACAAGGAAGGGGAAGGAAAGATCGCGCACGGCCCATGGTCCGTTTGTTAGGGAACTGTTCCGGCATTCGCCAGGCGTTGATCGGAGAAACTACGAAAACTACCGATCGTAGCAGCTGGCCGCCAGAATTCTCCTCCAGACAGCGACTAAATTTGATCTAGTTATATAGCTATTGCCAAAAATCCTGCCACCGTGGGGAGTGGACCTCCCGGTCAGAGGCACTGTAATGACATCAATTGAAGCTCTGAGCCACGTAAGCCAGTAAATGGCGGGGATGAGAGACAGCGTGTCGTGGAGGGGGCAGGGGCCGAGATTTGCTGTGCGAAGGAGAGGGGCGGGGCGGGCAGCGTCCGTGTGGGTGTGGCGATGAGGGAGGGCGGGCGAGGGGATACCGCAACGGCAGCGGTGCAGCCGAGGTTGGACTTGTTATCCCCGGCTGCTTTCGCCGTTTGCCTCGGCTATCGACTGAAGTTCGGTTTGACCTCGCCAGTTCCTTTTATTTCCTCGCCGCCGCCGCCCCCTCCCCCCCCTGCACAGTGGGCAAGAACAACACTGTTCCTCTCCAATACGTGAACGAAGGTTTCTGACATCTTTAAATTTTGAATTGAAGTCATTTGTCTAGACAAAAAACGTTTTAGCAAATACATTGTACGTGTCATAAAAGTACACGTCTGTTGAAGAAAACAACAACAAACAACAACACATAATTATTAATCAGTCCAATTATGAAATGTTACTCACAAAGTTTAAAGCAAGTAATACGCATATTTGATACACAAATGACGTTTCAAATCTCGCGCCGCCAGTAAAAATTAAGTTTACGATTTCACAAATATTCCAATTTGCTTGTGAAGCTCGTAAATGTAGAATAAAAGGTTCATTCTAAAACGCAAAGCTGTACATGCCCAGAAACATGAAATTTCATTTTATTCTAAATTATCAACTTCACTGAAACGCTAATGCATGCTTAGTTGAAATAGGTTATATTAAGAAGAAACTACAAATTAATATTTAGAATGTACATTCATGATAACATTTATCATTTACGAAAACACTCACACAATTACCAATGTAGAATAATTCATTCGATAAAATATTTTTATAAGTGATATCGTATAAATTATTCAAACCATAAAAATCAACAATTGAACAATATAATTGAAATCCAATACTTCCTAATTAATTTTAAATCTGATTTATTTAAAATGAAGACCCGGCCTTTCATCACTAACGTAAGTAGATGTCATTGACCAGAAAGTCGTTTGTGGGAATGCGAATGAGACATTTCCATGATTTTATATGTACTATCATAAAATAACTTTCAATAAAAGTAACGCACAGCTATCTTATTTTGGACTAATATTTTTTTATAATTTAATATTGTAACCTCTTTTAACAACATAGAAGGAAGGTGCAGTTAATTTCATAGGAATTTTTTTCAAACATTTAAAGCGCTATATAACATGTAGTACTCCATCCCCACAATACCATAAGGTCAGAATCCAAAATTTCGTCATAGGTGGACTACCCTCACTACTCTCTTGGCATTAAGAAACCAATTTCAGCGCGCGGGAAATTGTAAAACGGAAAGGGGAAAAGTGGGAACTTACAAAAGATAGACACATCTAATGACGCAAAACAACAATAATACACCAAAAACTTACACAAAAAAATTGAAGAGCAAAGAAATAATTAGGAAATAAGAAAATTTAAATAAAGTAGATAAATATAAATAAAATAAAAGCACAGGAAATGTTTTGAAGAGTTATTATATATTTTATTCTCTATTGTCCTTTGCAGCGCCATGTATTCAGAAAATAAATCAGAAACGTTCCAGGAACTAAGTATATCGTTTTGGTCCGCTTTCCTGAAAGCATTTAGTATGTTATTCAATCAAATTTCGATGGAGTATGATATGCAACTAATGAAAAACGGCATAGTGAAAAAGAAAACATTTATCAACTTTGACTATCATAAGTCAGAATTTATGAAATTCAGATTAGAGTTACTTGGTCACAAGTTTTATAATAATCCGCTATTTAGAACAATCAATTTCGCAATGATACGAGAAATAATCCACGGTCTTATATTAACAAATATCAAGGTCAGTCTGTTATCTTTTGCAGGATGAATAGTCAAAATCAAACGAAAATTATAATTTATTGGAATTTTTATAAAGTGGATAAAACCATGTTCAAATTCTTATTCGTAAATACCTACCGTATTACAACTAAAACTGGATGTCCGCTGCCATCAATTGCAGGCCTAGTGGTCGGTGTTATGCGGAAGAAGACCCACCTTCAAAATTATAAATTGAGATTATTGGATTTTTGATTTATTTTTAAATGAAACTGCACAATACAGAAATCGTCTATTGAAAACTATGATAGTCGCAAAAAAAGAATTTCCCGTGGTATTGCCTTCACATTGATTGTTAGTGATTCGGGGGCGCGTCAACTACTATGGTCATTAGTCGTGTAAGTATAGTGCTTATTTTTGCTCGGAAGGTGGCGGTGATCTTCCCCCGCTGGATGACCGGCTTCGACGCCGACCTACCGTCGGCTAAGGGGGTTTTCCCAACCACGTATCTCACACCAGCAGGGTACCGCCCCGGCCGCGACAAGTTCTAAGTCCCCGACCGGTCTCCCGGCACTTGTGGTAGTATAGTACATGTTAGTGTAAGTGGGTGGGTAAGAGATGAGTATAGGACAAGGAAGAGAAAGGAAAGATAGCGCGCGGTCCGCGGCCCTTTGTTATGGTACTGCTCCGGCATTCGCCTGGTGTTGATCGAAGAAACCACGGAAAACTACCGATCAGAGCAGCCGGCCGGTATTGCCTTTAGAGAAGAAATGAACGTATCACATTTTCAATTATCACAATGAAAGTGAGTTGGTCTCTTTCTGCGTAGCACTGTTCGATTAGTTCCAACTCCCTCCGCCAGAAGACCACTGTGACCCTCCACCTCTGCAGCTGACCGCGACTACCACCGCCGCCGGCGTAATCTGCCCACTCGCCCCCGCTCGCCCCCGCCCCCCGCCCCCTCCCTACTCCTCGCGGCAGACGCCATCCCCCGGCGGACCGGCGCCTTCCGGTCCAGCAATGTCTCCGCGCGGACTCCGATATCCGGTCGAGTGATGCCCTCCAAAAATAATGTCTGTGTGTCCGTCTGTGGGCATTTCTACGTCAGAGAAATGGCGCCCAGTAGTGGGACAGAAAAGCTGATTGTTAATATATTTCGAAATTTTGAACAATCACTTCGTAGATCTTGATGACCAGTACGTGTGTGCGAGATTTACATACTAGGAGTTCAAATAAGAAGTATTCTGCAGTCAAATATATTTAGTTACCAAAAATTCATTCACTTGACAACAATTTTACTTAAACTCACACATTGGTCTCAATTTTGAGATGTATTTACTACGAATATGACTGAAAGTTTTGTTCACTAGTTGTTAGTCTTCTAAATAATAGCAACACATATTATAGAAGAACGTCATAAAAGTGGTAGAATAATATATTGTTAATCTTTATTATAAAGTAATGGTGCTACAACAGCACGTTCTTTCTTGCCCGTACTTTCATACATTACGAGAACATAACACAAATTTTCGAAAATATGTACTTGATCTTATTTTCAAAATCTATCTTTAAGAATCAGATTTCATTAAGGGAAAACTCTTTATCTTCATAATTGTAGTTGTAGAAAGATGCCAAAAACACTCTGAAGTCTTACAATTTTCGAAAATTAGTATTTTCAACGAAAATGACGCCCATAGCATTCTCTTGAACGTCCTTCACACTATCCAACAAGAAAACTGAATAAAAAATGATGCAGCCATTTTTTAAATTTGAAAATGTCCCAGGGGCTTCATGAATAGTACCTCCATAATTAAAATGTCATTTTCAAATTCAAGGGGTCGTGCCCGTCAGGCAGATCGATTGGGGAATATCAATTTTGGAGAAAATCGACTGAACATTTTAGCGGCTAACGTTGTTCACACACGGACGGGCAACGGACGGACGACGGACGAACAGACGGACGGACAGACGGACAGACGGACAGACGGATAGACGGACAGACGGACAGACGGACAGACGGACAGACGGACAGACGGACAGACGGACAGACGGACAAACGGACACACGGACAGACAAACGGACAGACTGACGGACAGACGGACGGACAGACTGATTGGCAGACGGACTGACAGACGGACGGACAGACCGATTGGCAGAGGGACTGACGGACGGACTGACACGGCAAACTGACATACGTTTTGCCGTCATTCGATTTTTCGGCATCAAGACTTACAAAACATGGGTTCTAGCTACACCAAGGGTTAGAGGATTTTCCCCCTAAAAAAGCAAGTGAATTTATCCACTTTCTTGTTATTAGGATACGGGAATAAAAGATTTTCTGCCAAAAATGTACTGTTGATTCGCGCAGAATTACATAACTTTCTCTCTACAGCGTAACTGGTAGCGAGAGAGTATAAAGCATCTTAAATATATTACAACGCAACCACCCGAGTTAGGAGATTCCGGTGTCCGTTAATCAGCTTGCCCAGGTACTCACCGGTTTCAGTTACTCAGCCACAGATGCAAAACACTCTCTTACCCGTTTGCCCTAATCCTCGTTGCGGCGCTGCTCTACAAAGTGGCAACTTACGAAATGAACAATGGAATTCAAATGAATTTATGCAGCCTGCTATGCCCGCGATGTTTGGTACAATATACACTTCAAAAACTGAAACAATAGTTGATCTGAACAAATTGTCACTTGAAGCAAAATATATTAGGCAGAGTTATGAAAATTAATTGTGAATGTAATGCATTCTTGATGTTCATCTCAACATGTCCATGTATTACACAGTTACCTGCAATTTGTCTCGTTTCTTTAATGTGACAAATTTATTTGTATTTTTTATTTGTATGAGACCACCGTGCCGGCGTGATCCCACTAGAAAGAAGCATTTCAAGTCTAAAAAAGACCACGAAATGGCCTTCGACATTAAATCCCACAACGCGATACGGCAACACTCGACCAGCTGAAAGCATTGGCAGTCAATTTTTCCTCCCCATGGAGTCGAAAACCCGGACGAACGACGGCGTCGGAAAACAATCTTTGTCCGTCAATCTGTCGGAGTAATTTTGTCAAAAAAATGCCGTAGCGTTTTGTGATGCATGTCGCAAATAACCTGATTCTCAACGCATGTCGTAATTAGGAAAATTGTGAACATCGCTTCACATATGTTTGATATCAGTAAGTGTGCGAATATCTTGCAAGATGTACAAACTCTTCATCGTATTCATTCAATTTTCTCATTTCATTTCACCTCATTTCATAACAATTTTATTCACATCAACATTGATGATCTCAGTATTGCAATGAGTATTATTTCTTAAAACGTTAAACATTTTAAAAATGAAATTCGTACCCCTTAGAGAGACGAGTAACACAGACTGATTGTTATGATTTAATTTTGTGTTTAATGAAGCAAATAAAACCATTCGAGGGAAAATACCGACTTTTTTTACTTCACTGCTCACGCGACAATAATTGTCTATGAAAACAGTGTTGAAGAAATCGTTTGAAAAAGACCATTTCCCCGTGTAATATTAACAGCAAAACCTCTTGTCGCAAGAAAAGCAATATAAAACTCCAACACATAATCTCAGGAAATTCAAACGTATTATGTTGACAGAAAATTATTAATTTCGCCAATTCCCCTCAATTGCCTGCTCTCTCATTCGCTAAGTTGTAATTACTTCACGTTCTGTTTGCATAATAAACGCCAACTCCCTCTGTAAAAGGCACCTTTCTGAGGCAGCTATGCTTCCGCAGGCAACGACCTCGTCCATACAATTTCATTACCCACCCCCATTGCCCGCGCTCTTTGGAATGTTGATTTCAACCGTACGCTCGTAAACCTTTCGCAGATCAGATTAAGCTCGGTTATTTAGTGACCGGCGCGGGCGCCGCCTCGCAGACGCAAATCGCAGTAAGAAGCGGAGAAAACGAAGCGGAGGCGAACTGCGGGGGCACTGAGCGAGGTGCCCGCGGGGTGACGGGGAGGTGACACGGTTAGGGGTAGGGAAGCGGTAAGCCAGAAGGGCGAGGGGAGGACAAGAGAGGAATGAGAGATGAAGGCAGCGGGGAGCCGAGGTGGTGGGGAGTCAAGGTGGCGGGGATCGAGGTGGCGGGAAGTGGAGATGTCGGGGAGTCGAGGTGGCGGAGAGTCGACGTGGCGGGGAGTCAAGGTAACAAGGAGAGGATATGGCGGAGAGTAGAGGCGGGGAGTCAAGGTGACAGGGAGTCGGGGTGGCGGGGAGTTGACGTGGCGGGGAGTCGACGTGGCGGGGAGTCGACGTGGCGGGGAGCCGACGTGGCGGGGAGTCGACGTGGCGGGGAGTCGACGTGGCGGGGAGTCGACGTGGCGGGGAGTCGACGTGGCGGGAAGTCGATGCGGCGGGGAGCCGACGTGGCGGGGAGTCGACGTGGCGGTGGGGCCGACGTGGCGGGGAGTTGACGCAGCGGGGAGACGACGTGGCGAGGAGTCGACGTGGCGGGGAGTCGACGTGGCGGGGAGTCGACGTGGCGAGGAGTCGACGTGGCGGGGAGTCGACGTGTCCGGGAGTCGACGTGGCGGATAGTCGACGGGGCGGATAATCGATGTGACAGGTAGTCGAGTTGGCGGGGAGTCGAGGTGGCGGGGAGTCGAGGTAGCGGGTATACCTAGCAACTGAGAGATGAGATAGCGGGGGAGTCGTGGTAGTGGGACCTCGAGGTGGGAGGAGGAGTGGCGAGGAGAGAGGTGGCATGGAATCAAGGAGCCGGGAGTCGAGCTGGCGGGGATTTGAAGAGACTAAGAGAAGAGGTGGCGGGGAAACAGAATAGTGTGGAGTCGTGGTGGCGGGGAGACGATGTAGCAGGAAGACGGAGTGGCGGGAGTAGAGGTGGACGAGAGACAAGTGACAAGGGCAGGCATTCGATGGTGGGGGTTGAACTGGCGGGAACACGAAGTGGTGGGGATGTCGAGGCGGCACGGAGACGAGATGGAGAGGAGTCGAGGTGTTGGGAAAACGAGTTGGCGGGAAGACGAGATGATGAGAGACGGGTAGCGCCACGGGCAAGCAGACCGTGCAGCAAGACAGGGTCTGACGCGAGGAAACGAATCACATAGTAGATGAAATGTCGGGAAGACGGATCGGGAGGGATGGCTCAGTGCACCAGCTGATGTCACTGCAGCGCCTCTGACGGAGAGGTCCTAGGATCAAGTCCCGACGAGGCAGTTTTCGTGGTTTCTCCGCTCAACACCAGGCGAATGCCGGAGAAGTACCCTACCAAACGGGCCACGGACCGCGCGCGATCATTCCTTCCTCTTCCTTGTCCAATCCTCACCTCTTATACACACATAGTAACATGCGTTATACTACTCCACATGCTGGAGACCGGTCGGCGACATAGAACTTGCCCCGGCGGGGAAGTTGCTTCGCTGGTGGGAGATATCTGGTTGGGGAAAATCCCTCTACTCGATGGTAGGACGGCGCCGGATCTTGTCATCCAGTGCGGGAAGATCACCGCCACCTCAGAATGAAAGAAACATGCATTGCACTTACGAAACTAAAGACCTCAGTAGTTGACGCGCCGGGAATTAGTAATTAAATTATTTAATGACTCAATCGAGGACACGGCGCAAATTTGCTGACCGTGAGGTGGCGGAGAGGGTAGAGGGGCCAGCTAGAAGATGACGCGGCCAAGGCGGGAAGTTGGGACGACATGATCAAGAGATGAGGTGTGGAGCCTACAAAAAGAGACGAGGCGACACGGTGTTGGCGCTGGGATCTGCTATGCGATATGTGGAAAAGGGGACGGGTATGAAGCGGCAGCAGGAGTGGGTGAAAACGCGGTGTTGACGGAGGGGCGAGTGGGGATGCAAGGAGAGTTGGGGAAAACTGTGGCAGCGAAGTGCGGTGCATAGGAATTGTGGATGACGCAGATCAGACGGGGCGTCGTGTGAGTCTGCAGGAGGAAAGGTGGGCTAGGCGGGGGAGAGGGGAGAGCGACGAGGCGATGTGGGGAGGCAGAGAGGCGTTCCGAGGTGAGAAGACCGTGATTGGTAGGCGAGACTCCAAGGACGAGGCTTAGAATGGAGCGGCGTCCTCGAGGCGAAGAGGTGGAGAGAGTGATTGTTAGTGATTCCAGGTACGTTAACTACTATGATCGTTAGTTCCGTAAGTGTAGTGCGTGTTTTTGCTCGGGAGGTGGCTGTGGTCTTACCCCGCTGGATGGCCAGATCCGCCGCTGAACTACCGTCGGCTAACAAGGCTTTCCCCAACCAGGTATCTCCCACCAGCAGGGCACTGGACGTTTGGGGAACGGGAAGCACACGATCGGTCTCCCGGCATGCGTGGTAGTGTAGTACACGTTAGTGTAAGTATAGTGTGTGTATGTAAGGGGGGTAGGACAAGACAGAGGAAGGAAAGATCGCGCGTGGTCCGTGGCCCGTTTGTTAGGGTACTGCCCCGGCATTCGCCAGGAGTTGATCAGACAAACCACGGAAAACCGAAGATCAGAGCAACCGGCCACAATAATTCTCCTGATATCGTAAGCTTCCGCGGCCAGAGTCATGATATGGGCTGTCCGGGTGACGCCGCGTCGAAGGCTGGGGTGCCGACGTTTCGACCGACATATCGCGGTCCTCTTCAGGGCTCACCCGGACAGCCCAGTTCAATAATTCTCCTCCTGACAACGGCTGAATTCGACCTAGGTATGTAGTCTCGACAATCCTGCCACCATTGTGGTTGGAACCCTAGGATCGACGACACTAGGTCTGAGGAACTGCTGCGGCATCAGTGCATTTCCTGAGCCACCTAAGCCGAAGGGATGTGGGGAAGTAGTGGGAGTGTGGGAGGAATGGCGAGGTGGTGGGGTGTGGCTTGAGGGGCGTGACGGGGGACGAGGTTTTGCCATTGGACGCGAGGCCGGGTGGAGGGAGGTGGCGAAGCGCGGTGTGGGAGGCGGAGTTGCGAGGTGGTGTGGTGAGATGAGGAGCGAGGCAGTGTGATTGATTGATTGATTCTTTCGTGTTTCCGGGCGTGTCAACTGCTCTGATCATTAGACCCATAAGTCTAGTTCATGTTTTTTCTCGGGAGATGGCGGTGATCTTCCCCCGCGGGATGGCGAGATCCGGCGCCGACCTACCGTCGGCTAGTGGGGTTTCCCCCTAACCATGACTCTCCCACTAGCCGCCCCAGCCGGAACAAGCTCTAAGCTCCCGACCGGTCTCCCGGGATATGTGGTAGAGTAGTGCATGTTAGTGCAAGTGTGTGTGTAAGGGGAGAGGATAGGACAAGGAATGGGAATGACAGATCGCGCGCGGTCCGCGGCCCATTTGGTAGGGTACTGCTCCGGCATTTGCCCGGTGTTGATCGGAGAAATGAGGAGCGAGGCGGCGTGGCGATGTGGCATGAGGAAATAGGATGTGGGATGAAAAATGACGATGTGGTGAGTCGCGGTGTGGGAGAGCGAGGCACAAGACTGGAAGGCAAGGCGTGGCTGCGAGACAGGGAGGTGGGGGTGGCCGAGGAGGGGGAGACGGGGGGTGGTGTGCACCGAGCACTGGCGGCCGGGCGAGGCGGTGGGCGAGGTTGTGGCTGGACGGGAGGGCGAGGAGAAAATGGGGAAGTCAGATTAACGCCTGTTCGGTCCGCCTCTCGCACGCGAGCTGCAAAACCTACTTGGAGCCGCCACCGGCATCTCGGCCTTCCATCTCGATTCTTTTTAAAGAATGACTTATTTCTGTTTCGTAACTACCGCTGATTTTTAACACGAACCCTTCTGCCTGAAATAACATTGTCTGCATTTTAATCATAACCCTAATGTGTAACTCAGAGATATATGTTTTGCGTAATAAAAGTATTAGTAACTATAACATATAACAACTATAATTACATATTATAGATATTTTCGCAGTTAAAAAGGTCATGACTCCTTTTGTGGTAGACGGAAGAAGACGGTGAAATGTAGTTTCACTCACAAATTTTCATTGTCACTGTCTTCTCTCAATGTTAACATATTTACTAATTATTTTAATGTAAAATAGGTTGTAAATTTATTTTGTTCAGAAAGAAAGGTGTAGTTAGTGATTTTTATGACGTAGACGGTGCCAACAAATTTTCAGTAGACTTGTGGAATGTTTAATTGTTCTTTCCATGTCATTGTGATTTGTTACTCTAAGATAACTTATATTTTCTTTAAAGAAGTGGTGTGAAGTTCACATTTGCATCATCGAAATGAAATTGAGGCGTTGTTTTGTCGCATTTGTTTATTATTTCATCAGAAAGCTTTTTCGGCCGCATTGCGTCGATCTTCAGTGCTACAAATAATAATAATAATATTAATATACTAAATTACATTTTTAGAGTCAAATATGTTGGTATTATTATGAATGAAATTAGAATTTAAGCGAAATAGAAAATTGGAATATAAAATCTGAACATATAAGCATCATTTTGAATAGAGAACACTAATAACAGATGTACTATTCTAATGTGAAGAAAAATAACTGAAATACAAATAATGTAGGCAAATAGATGAGTGAACAAATAAATTTAGATGAGCAAACTGACATACTGATTTTGAGGCGGTTGGTGGCCTCGGTCCAAACTAGACAGCGAGGGTGAAGGGCATTGCCCGCTATTTGAAAGAGCTCTGAATGGAAAGGGGAGAGACCGCAGGGTTTTTCTGGGAAATGGCCATTAGGGGAAGGCCCAGCCGGGTAGCGGAAAAGAGGCGCGCAGATGGGTTAATGTGTGTGGGAAGCGGCGAGTTTCAAGAGGGGTGGGAGGGAAGGAATTTTCTCATTCAGAAGAGTGTGTCGGGAATCGTTTAATAAATTAT
Source organism: Teleogryllus occipitalis (assembly GCA_011170035.1). Lineage (NCBI taxonomy): Eukaryota > Metazoa > Arthropoda > Insecta > Orthoptera > Gryllidae > Teleogryllus > Teleogryllus occipitalis. The sequence goes on along the minus strand of BLKR01006061.1, from coordinate 44,367 downwards.
TGATGTGAATGGCATCTAACTTAGTGTATCTGTTTTCTATCTCCAAAAGTTTGACGTCACTGCCTCAGTCTGTTTTGTTTAAAGATCTAAATCATAATTCATTTTGTAATAGTCTAGTAGTTCCTAAGTAGAACCGATAAGAAAAATAGCAATGTGACCAGTTATAAAAAATCTAAATATAAGATATATTAATAAAATTAATATAAATATAATAGGTACATGTGTAATCATGTAAAAATAAGATTTTTCGTTTAATCTGTTCTGGTGCGAAAATCAGTGAACTTGTGACGAAACGAAATCTTCTGATTCAAAAGATTCGATTAATAGGTGACTTACATAAACATTACTTTTTAAAATAAAAGATATGAAATTCTTTCAGTATTCATGCACGGATATTAGGGTTTACCTTCGCTTTTCATTTACTGAAAATCATTACTTTGCGGTATCATGAGAAAAATCATGGACATATAAAACAACAGGGTACTGCAAAGTAAAGAAAACACTGGATCCACATGAAAAAACATGACTCCACCCCAAATATTGGGTAAAGTTTTCAACTAGCAATAACTACACCTCAGAAGCCATTCAGTAGACCTTCATACGGAGAATGACCCCAAGAGAAGATACATCAATTGAATCAAATGATCCAAATAAACGTTTCCATGAAAAATTAAATAGGCAACTCGTAGGAATGTGTCTTTGGTCCACTCATCTCACAATATCGGACTACTTTTCTACCGTCGCTCGTTTTGTCCGTCAACATATCATTGGTATGCCAAAGTATAATATCATTGGTATCTCTTTCTGTAGTTTGGTAAACAGACATTTAATGGCCATTAATTATTAAATTTTCTGCCCAATTTATTTTGAGGCCCGATAATATTGGGGCGTTACAAGAAATAGAGTTTAATGCATTTTCAAAATAATTTCAAATGTTATGACTCAGTACGTTTAATGTGACAGAGCACATATGTCGGTGTTTAGTGACACTACTATATTACTTCGAATAGTCCGCCGATTCCAGGTATAAATCGATAAGTCAGCTAACTCTCGATCATTCAACTGTCTACCAATAAGAAACGAGCAGAGAATCGTTGCGCCGACAAGCTTCGAACAGAAATTTATTAGTTTCCCAAAGTCACGAGAAAAGGCGGCAGCGAAGTGTGCAACATAACCTTCCGTTCGATCCACAATACGAATCGAATTGCAGCTTACTAAGTTAAGATCAATACTGCTCAAAGTAAGAGGTAAATACGATGATCTTGCCAAATGTGGAATATAAAGTGTTTCATTAATTAGAAATATAGCCAGGTTCGTGAGGTGGGGTGATATAACATGTCCACGGGACGAGGAGAAAGCAATTTGCATATTCTCTTTCAGCTGTTATAGTTAATACTGAAACTTATAATTATAATTTGAATCTATAATTATATACATTTTTAAGATCTGTTGTAAATTATATGGATTGCTTTAAAATATATAACTTACGTTACAGGAAACTGAAAAATTAGATTGGATGCCAATGGTACACGAAAAGAGAGGCGAAGCAACCTGGAAATTTACACGAGGTGACGACAACAAACGTTCGACCAGCAAGTCACCGCATCAGGAGTCTATTGAAGGTAGAAAAAGTCCCCCTTTTCCCCAAACAGCTAGTACATAGATCTTATAAATTTGTAGCATAACGACGCGGGGAGGAGTAGAATAGCTAACCAATTTTAGTATAATCAATTGTAGTAGAAACACTTGGTGTTTATATAATTTACAAGTTTTCAAGTTATTTAATATTTTAAAAGGTTACATCATTATCGGTTTCTATTGGCTACTACATTTGTAACTTTGCAGCAAGAACAGTGCAACCTTTTTGCGACCTCCGTAGCACATTGTGCAGGTAGGGGGAGAGTCAGGCCTTCATGTTCATTCCTCAGGAGAGCGCACACTGTTACGGGATTGCTGGACAAACGAGACGAGTACTCCAGTTCGTGGGGTATTAGTAAGATTTGTAAAAATTGAAAGAGAAGAGGGAAAGTTTTCAGTCATGTCAAAGAAAATCTGTAAACTATTTGTAACGGGTTTTCACTGGTTTATTGTTTCGAAAATAATATTAAGAAAGGCTCTCTTGATATTAGAAACTGTATCGTAACTTTCTTTCTTCTGAAACTAATTACATAAAAGTAAAGCGTTATCAGAGTAATTTGAATATTTTTGAAGATATAAGAGGTAAATATGGTCTTATCTAATGTGGAATATAAGCACTATTTCATTAATTTGAAATATAACAAAGATGATAGCGTGCGGTGATACAACCCGTGCTCGAAACGAGAGAGGAGTATTACATACTCCTAGTTCGTTGGTTTCATTTATACTCTATAAAAATTGCATAAGAGATAACAGCTGCAAAACGTAGTTTTGGTGGTATCAATGAGTAAATTCATCTCAGGTTCGTAGTGAGAAAAAGGCTTGAAAATTACATTGTATTGAAAGCGAAGTGGAACACAGGTTGGTGGGATCCCGTGTTTAGGTTGAGTAGCAGAATGTAGTTTTATTTATGATGGATTATTTATTGTACAATATTAGTGTTCTTTTTTATTTTTCTTAGGGGTGACAAGTGCTTCGTTGAAAACATCTTGTTTCTTTGAGTGCGAAATTGTCGCGAATAAGACATGTGTTTTGCCTCTGAAGATGCCAGTATATTATTTCCGTATTTTCGGATTCCTTAATATTTTCATTGGTTTTGTAAGTGAATAAAATCTAGCTACCAATTATCATTCTGTAATTCAATACAGTCAGATACAGATGACTTTTTAAATACAGAAAACATCTGGCCAGTTATATAATTAGTAATCCATCCAAGTGATTTTTCCCAAAGCTAGAACATATCATTCTGAATTCTAGGGTACAAGGCGGAGAGGAGGAGATTGCAATAACGGAATTCACTTTATTAACAAAACAATGTATAAGGCTTGTAAGGAATTGAGAATTTTGTTTGCAGGATGCAACAGGAAAAGATTTAATGTTAAATATGTGTAGGCAATGTAATGACATTGAATGAATCACATTATTTGTATTGACGCAGTATTGTCAGTCTATTACAAATTACATTTTAAAAATTCAGCTGATATTGTCCAATTATCAGCTCGTATATAGACTTTTCAAAATTTAATAAGAGGTCATATAATGTTTTTCCCACATTATTATTGCATGAAAATTTTAAGTTAAAATAGAATACAGAACAGACAAAACTAAAAAGATTAAAATAAAACGACGTGCACGTTAAAACAAATTAATAGTACTTGAACGTGACACGTGCAAATAATTTTGTTCACATTCTCAGCTAGAATGACAGCTTTACATTTCATTGGATTTTGATCAGCCGTGTTCAAGACCTATAATGACAAACGAATTGAAAAATTCCCAACACACAACACATAATGTTGAAGTGATAGGTGTATGAGGATGTCCCACACTATTATCTCAGAATGAAAGATATCTTGACCTATTACAGCACCAACATCTGACGTGCAATTAAATGATATGGAATTATTTGTCTGTGTGCGGATCCTCTCCTCTCACAGGTGATTTTTGAAGACGCCATTATTCATTGAATATTCTCTGTATAAATTCACAAACCATCTAAATATTCTAAAATGTAAACGACATTGAATTGGTCAAAGTTTCCACAATGTTCATTCCAACTTAATACGATAATAAAGTTTCTCCTTTACGAAGAGTTTTGTTGTTTTAAGCTTACGAGAGTTTTAAAAAGTATTTTTACTTCATGCTATATTTATCATTTGGTTCTTTGACTGACGTTCCAGATGCTGTCAACGAAACATCTTGAATTTTCAGCAGTGTCATTGTTTCAAAAGAAAAATCGATTGTGCTATTGTATTTTCGTGAAGATTATTTTTAACAGAGAGGTGTTCGTCAATACTTGCGCAAGGCTCTCATTTGTTAGCCTCCCGAAGCGAACAAAGGTAAACATTTTGGCAGGCACGCTGCATAAAGAAAGGCTTTGAGCTCTTCCTGATTGGAAAGAAAGTCCGCTTTGTGTTCTCTAAAACTTTTTCTAATGATTACCGATTCTTTACGTACTAATTCTTTTTGGGATAAAATTGCTTTATACTCTACGATTTGTAATCGATTGATGGTGAGAATACGACGATTCATAATAATAGTACATTATAAAACGATGATGTAATGTCTGGTATTCATACAAGAGTGATATATTACGATACGAGCGAGTATCGTTAACTTCACACCAGTGTATTAATACCTATTACATAGAGTTTCATACGGAATTTTTTCTACGACTTTTATAAGTTAAACTTTTATATTGGATCGTTTCGTGACCGTTGACATGTAGGTTTCAGCCAAGGCCACCTACCCTTACCCTCGCATGCTACCGCAGATGGCTGTGGTTACCAGACTGCCTGCAAGAGAGTACTGCGCTAGTCAAATAGGACAAAAGTGAAATCACCATCTAATTTATTTTAAATAATATTCCACGAAAACAATAGTAATAATATAAGAAATTAAAACCGACAAGCATAATATAAAATTCAATATAATTTTAATGTACACATTAAACGAAACATTTACTAGAACGATTCTCAATAATTAATTGTCAGTGCTTGATTTGCAAACATTTCTGTGATTGGTCAAGAACCTGTATCATAATGAAATTTGAATCATTATGAGTATTATTATTCAACTGGTTGCAGTGAACAAATGACAGCATTATACAATGCAAGTAGAAAAAAATAATTTAATAATTCAAGGAAATAAGAAGTTGAAACCGTCTTTTTTTAAATTATACTGGAAGAAAAATATTGATGATATTGCAATTGTCAGTTAAATACTAATTTTTTTTCAAACTATTTGCATCGGGAGCGGTGGCTTAGTGCATCAACTGATGTCACTGCAGCGCTTCTGACTGGGAGGTCCCAGGTTCGAGTCCCGAGAACGGCAGGATTTTCAATACTAGCTTTTCACCTAGGTCGAACTCAGTCGCTGTCGAGTGGAGAATTCTAGTGGCCGGGTGCTGCCATCGCTAGTTTTCCGTGGTTTCTCCGAGGCGAATGCCGGAGCAGTACCCTACCAAACGAGCCACGGACCGCGCGCGATCTTCCCTTCTTCGTTCTTGTCCTACCCTCACCCCTTACAGACACTTGCACTAACATGCACTACACGGCCACACATGCCTGAAGACCGTTCGGTAGCTTAGAACTTCTGCCGGATGGGGCGGTGCCTCGCTGGTTTGGGAAAACCCCTTTAGCCAACGGTTGGCGCCGGATCTGGCCATCCAGCGGGGGAAGGCCACCACCACCACCTCCCGAGCAAAAACACGCACTACACTTACGGAACTATTGACTATAGTAGTTGACGCGCTCGGAATCACTAACAATGAATCAATTTAACTATTTGTATCTGGTCTCTAGTATCTTCACATTAAATATTAGACTTTTACCAGCTACGTAACTGCTGCAAAATTTTTTAACGAATGGTTATCGCGAATCCCATCCAAATGTTTGTATTCACACACGCCGTATTTAGCATCTTAGCCCCTCGGAATGATAATTCCACTTTTCATGTACTTCATTTTCTCATGACCAACATTAGATACGAGGCGATCCATCACCAATTCTTAGTACAGGAAAAACTCCTAATGCAGGGAAAAGCACTTATGGGCTTCGGCCACTCAGTGTCACTTGTTGATTGACAGTTTTCTTGTCTGGTGATCATTTTTTTACGACGTATATCTACGATATTAGGACGTAGTAATTGTTTCCATTTAAATATCATTTTACGCGATAAGTGACGCGTCTGACATAGCTGGTTTTACGCGTCTGACATAGCTGGCAGATTTGCAATCAACAATTCATCCAAGGATGGCAAACGATGGCTCACGTATCTAAATATGTCTTTTAGAAAAGAGGTTCAAGTAATTGCTACAAGAATTTTTATGAATATTCTTTATCCAACTGCTTGATTTTACCATATTTGCATTTTAATACTCTGGTCTGGAAAGATAAGTCACTGACATTTTATATAAATATTTACAACTTATACATTTGATAAAAATGGAGTTTACGAAATGAATGCTGAAAAATTATGAGATGAATACAAATGTATCAGAATAATCATTAATGTAACAGACGACAACAAATGTCTAGTACATGACAAGGATCAACAATTATTACTATTTTAGATAAACCATGAATTTTTAATTCCGCGATTGCACTGGAACACCACTGCATAAATATTTCTACTTAACCCGACTCAATCAATTCACTACTTTGCGTGTAGCTACTATGCATTGACGAATATAATTCATCGTGTGATGTGAATGAGTATTCTGGCGCAGTCCCGTGCAGTGATTTACGCAGCCGACTTGAATGCTTCATGTGCGCGCGCGGGGGCGGGCGAGGGCGAGTGGGAGTGCGAGGATGAATGGACTGCGCGCGGCGCGGCGCTCGTTGCCCGGGTGACGGACGTTTGACCGCCCACCCACTCGCCTTGCTCCGCCCGACCGACCCCGGACCGCCCCGTCCCGTTCTCTCAGCCCACCCGTTCCCCTCGGTCCGGATCGCTGCGAAAAGCAGCCCGTTCTCCACTGTTTTGCCCCGTTCACTCCGTTCCGCGGAAAAGGACCCTGAGTGGTTCCGTCTCTTTTCGCACCGTTTAGCGCCGTTCTTCGACGTTCTCACTCAATCCAATGTACTCTTTTCCGTTTTGCTATACTCCTCCCCTTTTCTCAGGGGAATCAGCTGATGCCACTGCAGTGCCTCTGACCTGGGGGACCTGGGTTCTAGAACCCGGCAGTGGGAAGATTTCAGTAGCTTGTCAGCTAGGCCCAATTCAGTCGATGTCAGGTGGAGAATTCTAGAGGCCGACTGCTCTGATCGGTAGTTTTCCGTGGTTTATACAATCAATTCCAGGTGAATGCCGAAGCAGTGCCCTAACAAATTGGTCACGAACCGGTCGCGATTATTCCTTCTTCTTCCTGTCTTATCTTTACCTCGCACATACACTAACATGGACTACACTACCACACATGTCGCGAGACCGGCCGGGATCTTAGAGCTTGTCCCCGCTGGTGGGAGATACCTGACTAGGAAAACCCCGTTAGCTAACGGTAGATCGGCGCCGGATATTACCATCAGCGGGGAAAGGTCACCGCCCCTGCCGAGGAAAAACCTGCACTACACTTACGGGACTAATGACTTCCTTAGTTGACACGCCCGGAATCACTAACGGCGAACCACTTAATCGACCTCTTTCTACCTATTCCACTCCCTACCTCACCGTTTCCCCTCGTCTCGTTCCGTTCCGTGTCGTTCCACCCCATTCTCCTCCGTTCCACCTCGTTCCGTTCCGTTTCGCTCGGTTCTGTTCCGTTTTGAACGCCTCGTTTCGCTCCACCTCTCTTCGTTCGCCCCTGCTCAGCTTTACCTCACTTCGCTTTACCCCTCTCCGCTTCGCCTCGCTTCCCCCCGCTTCGTTCTGCTTCCTCCAGCTTCGCCACGCTTCGCCCTCCTTCGCCCCGTCTTCAAACCTGCTCCGTCCCTTGCGGATCCGCTTCACGGCATTTCGGAAGGCTTCACCCCGCTCCGATCCAACACGGTCCGTTTCTCCCCTTCCAGCCGTACCTCTCGCCTTGCTTCATGTAGCCCGTGGTATTTGTACGTGCTATTCGTACCCAACCAGCCTTACCCGGTTTACCTTCCCCGGCCCTGGCCCATCCCTCTATTTCAACCCTACCCCTCTCTATTCACCGCACCTGCGCACCCACCCCTACACCACATTTACCTTTCTCTTCCTGCGCTATCTTCATTTTACATTTCTCCCCGCTAGCCTGGTGCCGCTCTGGCTGCCGCTTGCCGTTTACACATTTCGTCGCCTACTCGTCCATTTACTCTTTCCCCGCTCTGTCCCCGCCCCGCCTCGCGCCCCGCCGCGGCAGGCGCCTGTCAGTCCCATGCGACGCTCGTTTGTCGACCGCCTGCGCTCGTCACGAGTGCACGACGCTTTATTCACCGGCGGCTGCGGCGGAGGCGGAGGCGGCGAAGGCTGTGAAAGCGTCGATGGAAACGACGCAGGCGGCGATGGTTGTGGCAGATGTTGCGGTCGATGGTTGTCAGTAAATAGGGCGGGTGGTGAAGGAGGTAGTGACACTAGTTGAGGCTGCAGCAGGTTGATTGATTTTTGTGTTTCGGGGAGGTCATTAGTCCCTTAATTGTAGTGCATGGTATTATATCCAGAAATAAAACGTTGTTCCTCCCCCGCTGGCACCCGAGACCCGGCGCCGATTTACACGCTCCCTTGAAACGGTTTCCCTTCTTCAGGTATTTCCGTCAGCGAGGCACCGTCAACCGGGACAAGTGCTAAGCTCCCGACTACTCCTCTGATTTGTGTGATAGTGTAGTGCACATACAAATAAATGTATTTATAAGGAGAGAGAATAGGACGAGGAAGAGAAAGGAAATATCGCGATCGGCCCGCTGCCCTTTGGTCAGAGAACTATTCCGGCATTCTCGTGGTATGTAGGCAGAGATGGTGAAGGTGGCAGGAGTGCGGAAGCGGATGAGGGGTTGAGTCTGAAACAGAGGTACCGGATGCGGAGTCGTCGGCGGCGGCGGCAGAGGCGAGTCGGAGGCAGCGGCAAGTCGGCGTGAATACCGGTGGTAATAGCGACGCAGGCGCGGGCGCGGAGGCTGGAAGTGGAAGTGGAAGTGGAAGGGGTGTGCGACTCTGCTTCGCCCACGCAGCCATCACTCCGCCGCTCGTCTGACAGACCTGTCACTCGTTCATTGCAGGACACCGCTTATGGATGAACCTGTTCCCATGCAGTTGGATCTGCGCTTGATAGTGGTCGACTGTTTCCTCAGTACACTAGACGCAATCATTCATGTTTGTGTCATGCTCGTCTATTCATTTTTCTCTATCGCAGTGTTTCCTTAATGTTATCTTTTTGACCCTTCAATTTAGCATTCTGTCTTACTTTCTTGTTGCTTAATTTGTAGATAAGACAACCATCGTTTCATACAGTAGTCTGAAATTGCACTGGCAACATTCGAAACACTTCCTTTGTAGTTTATCGATACTCATGCATTTGTTCAATATTAATATTTTCGTTCGTCTATTTGATTTCTTATCCATATTGATATTGTTCAAATCTAAACAAAAAATTGATGTACTCTTAATAAATAACAAATTATTTGTTCACAACATTTTTTTGGTCAGAATCAACATTGAAATTTTTGAATGTAATGCCCTCGTTTTGCCCTCGGGCTGCATAAAACGAAGCTTCTTAAATTTGTATCCCTGCGTGTTACATGCTGCTTCTCGAGTCTCCGTTTTGCACTCCGCCAACCTCACACGATCACGTGATGATAGATCTTTCATTGAATATTGATGATCAAAGCATGCGTCCTGAAATATGCCGAAAGGTTCTCCGAAATTCTGTTATCGGACGTGAGCCTCGTATTTTCCATTCCTGCTTCATTTCGAACCATCACGGAACATCTTGCCGATGCGTAACACGTTATTTTGTAATTCATCAAGCAGGATTGAAAAAAAATTACATGATTTTACTTATATTTAAAAGCTTTATAATTACAAATTTATTCTTTTTAAATAAAATTCATTTACGCGGTGTGTCAAACATATTATATTTCACACGGATGTTAAATTTTGTAGGGATATATTTTCAGAGATAAATAATTTCCAGTTATTACAGTTTTCAGATTTGTTTCTAATTTTCCGTACAGTGACACATCATTCATATCTGAATTCCAGTGATAGGAAACCACGTAATTCAATAGCCTCACCACAATATATTGGTGGTCTCTGTATATAGATGGACATATGCGTATTCCTGTGAACTAAATGATTGCGACAGCCGAAAGGAATGCCTGAAGCCAGAGACCCATATTTGCGGTCTTACACAGGCGGTCCGGGGTTCGAATTGAAATGCGAGCGAAGGGAGCAGGAATGCGTGGACTGTTTGAGGGGCGACGCTCTGATGGATGGCGAATGTTTGTCCGCCAGTCGCCCTTCCTTCAACACATATATGCACATCGCACAGCACTTCACGCCCCGACCGTGACTCCCTCTGTCAAGGCCTGCTTCCCCCTCTCTTCCTGTTCCTACTCTCACCGCCCAGCTCCTCCCCGACACGCCCCGCCTCGCCATGCTCCACCGGAAACGTCCCCTTACGATACACCCTACCGGCTCCACCCCACACGCTCCCCTCCCGACACACCCCTCGCGACACACCCCTCCCGACACGCTCCTCTCCCGACACGCTCCCTTCCCGACACGCTCCCTTCCCGACACGCTCCCTTCCCGACACGCTCCTCTCCCGACACGCTCCCCTCCCGACACGCTCCCCTCCCGACACGCTCCCCTCCACTACCACTCTATCTGTCACCACCTTACCCCTCATTCCTTTTAGTAGTTCCCAGTTGTCCCTTTCCCGCTGGTGACCTGCAAAGGGATTTGGTACACAGAACCAAGAACAATGAGTGGGATGGTCTCTTGCTCTAAATGACTTCTGCACTTTATTCCAGAAGCTCCATGCACGCACGTGGGCCTCCCCTTGCCCTGACTGTTCATCCGTCTCTCCTACCCCCGGCCAAGCGAGCGCCGACCGCGGGGGGCGTGGCCATCTCATCCATAGTGCAGCGCCAAGGACGGGACGCGCCGGTCCCGCCGATAATGGCGGCCGCACTTCAATATTGCATCGGCCGTGTGCTTTACGCGCGCCGACGTGCCGTATCACGCGCTGCCCAGCTGCCGCTCGCCCCGGCCCCCGCCTCCGACACCGCCCCCGCCTCCGCCCTCAATCCCACCTCCGACCTCTCCCCCGCCACCGCCCACTCTCCCGCCTCCGCCCTCTCTCCCGCTTCCGCACCCTCCCCCTCCACCGCCTCCGCACCCTCCCCCCCCGCCTCCGCCCCTCCCCCGCCTCCGCACCCTCCCCCGACTCCGCCACCTCCCCCACTTCGCCTCCGCCCACGCCCCCGACCACGCCGCTGCCGCCATTGCCTATGCCTCCGCCAATGACCCCGCTACCACCACCACAACCACCTCCGCCTCTACCCCGCCTCCCGTCCCTATATCCAGCATCGCCTTAGCCTACACTGTCACTGTTGCCGACGATATTGCTGCTTCTCATGCGCTCCCCTCCCTCCCCGTGACGGCCCCGCCGCCCTCCTCGCCTCCGCCACCCACATTATACATCCCTCCATCCTCGCCGCCCCTGCCACCCCCACCGCCACCACCATTCCGCCCGCGGCGTCCTCTCTCTTCCCCCGCCGGCGCCGGCTCCTTTACCACAACTGCCTCGCTTCTGGTACCCTCGTCATCCCATCCGGCAAACACCTCCCACAGATTTTGACGCCCCCCTCCCTTGTAGCCACACCTGTAGGTGCCGCTGTCGCCACATTCACCTCCACTCCAATCCCTGGAGACCCCTCTCATGGCCGCAGCAGCCCCTACTGTTACCAGGAACCTTTCTATTCTCAGTACTGCTATCGAGTATCCGCCTTCCCATCCACCCTCACTTCCCCTGGTGACAACTCATCGCACCCTGACAGCCTTTTCGCTGCCATCCACGTTGTATTCACGCAGCTTCCGCCGCTTTGAAGCCATCGTTGTTGGCACATCTGTGCCACTACGCAGCCGTCTATCACAGCCACTCTCCCTGCCCTCACCCATCGAACCACACCAACATCCCCCCTGTGTCGTCACCGTCTGCTCCTCCGTCATCACTCGTCCACAGCCACCACAACCATTTCCCCCCGTCATCATGGCTAACATCGCCGCCATCGCTACCATCATCTCCACCGTCACGCCAATTGCCACCTGACCGGGCGTTCCTAGGTTCGAGTCCTGACGGCGGCAGGATTTTCGACACTAGCTTTCTAGGTAGGTCGAATTCAGTCGCTGTCTGGAGAAGATTTCTATCGGTCGGCTGCTCTGATCGGTATTTTTTCGTAGTTTCTCCGAACAACACCAGCTGAATGTCGGAGCAGTACCCTAACAAACGGGCCACGGTCCGCGCGCGATCTGTCCTTCCTCTTCCTTGTCCTATCCTCTCCCCTTACACACACACTTACACTAACATGCACTACACTACCACATTCCGGGTGACCGGTCGGGAAGTTAGAGCTTGTCCCGACTGGGGCGGTGCCCCGTTGGTGGGAGAGTCCTGGTTAGGGGGAAACCCCATTAGCCGACGGGAGGTCGGCGCCGGATCTCGCCATCCAGGGGGGGAAGATCACCGCCACTTCCCGGAAAAAAGCATGCACTACACTAACGGGACTAATGGCCAAAGCAGTTGACGCGCCCGAAAACACGAAGAAGTCAATCAGTTAAAAAACAAAATTGCCACGACTCATGATGACGTTTTCTGCCACGTTCGTCGCCTCTACCGTTGCTTCCCGTTGCCATCGCTTCTACCGAAAACGTTACCGCCTGTGTGAAAACCTATCACATCCACCCCAGAGGTTATTCTGCCTCCGGCCCCTTGTCGCCTCATTCATTACGCCCGATCCTCACACACAAAGCCCTAAATCTCTACTGACCCACCCGTGTTATTAAACTGTGTCAATGTCATTTCAGCGAGCAACCGTTTTCAATCAACCAAAATTCAGGCAGGTCATATGGTAGGCTACTATGTATTTGATTCAATAACGCAGCTTATATTTTTCATGTCACATATTTTTGTTGAATTCTAATTTTTCAAATTTTCTAACATGCAATAGAAAATATTTCTTAGTAAAATAACTGAAACGTGAGTTTGTCATTAAGAAAAATATTACAAATGTGTGAATTAGAAAAAGAATATTACTATATATTATTTCCGTAATTGTACTTTGCCATATAGAGAACGTTGTGAATTGGCGGACTGGATCTCCGAGGTCGCTAAGGCTAAAACGGCCGTAGCTGCCTCGGCACGAAAAGTCGCAGGTTCGAATCCCACCTCGGGCGTGGATATTTGAGGGTGTTTGTGTTGTCCTTTGTGTTCTTCCTACAGTTTCCCACACAGTTAAAATATCACAGTGGTCGCTATATGATCAAGTGGTTAACAAGCGAACCAAAAATAAACAAAATAAATAAGAAAGTTGTGTATTACGTTAAAATCTCGACATACAAGTAATTACATGCAATTTTTTGTAGAACGGTATGTTTTATATGTCTCTGATACCGAATAAGAGTTTTAGTATGTTAGTCCGTCGTCAATCCTCCCGTTTATTTGCGAAAAACACTAGCGTCTAAACCCTACAGAGGATTTTATTCAAAATTGATATTCTCCGATCGATCTGCCCGAATTGAGAGAAGGTTTTGCGAATTTCAAACTGAACATTTAATTTTTTAGGGTACTTCCTAAGATTCCCTTAGGATATTTTTATAAATGTACGCAAAATTGTACCCGACTTTTTCTTAATTTCTTGCTCTAATAAAGTACAGTACTAATAAATATGATGTAGGAGCTATTTTCGTTAAATATGAAGATAAATAAAATTTTTGAGAAATTTCAACTTTATATACCTATACTTCACAATTTCTTCTGTGTTTAGTATAATGACTGATTTGCTCACGATTGTTTCTATTTTAGAGGTATATAACTCTCTGAATAATTATGATTTTTTTGTTACAAATAGATTGAGAATATCTTTGGCATGCTGTGATAACTAATTTATTTTCAGTTTTAAATATAAATTATTATAAATATTTTAAAAACATATTTATTATAAACCTGTTTAATAACAAAATATATGTATAGTATATTTAAAATAATTTTAAATATACTATTTAATAACATAAAATATTGAATATAAATGAGAGTCCTGTGATTTCTCACTCTCTCTATCTCGTTTGTTCGTTCCTTTGCTTCACCTTTCGAGCTCCTCCCCTCCTTGTTCGCCCCCATCCTCACCTTCGTCCTCGCACGTCGCCCTTCCGGTGGCTCTAAATCCCGGCCGCCCTCCGCCATATATCGCGTTTTTTGTCGCCGCGCCGCGCCGCGTGTGATTTCGTGTGGGGGCGACCGCAGCGCCCCCTGCGTTGCGGCCGCCGCCTGTCGCAGCTTCCATCTTCCTGTCAGTGATACTCTCACCGCTGCCCTTCTGAGTCACGGCGCGGAGGGCGATCTCTGTATTAACAACTCTGCGGGCCGCGTGCGCCCGGGCGGAAGCACACGCGTCCACAGCAGAGCGGGAATTTCATTTGTGAAATATTGGACATTTCTTGGAGAATCCGTTTGACGAGAGTTTCAATAAATTTTTGCATCTGTCGGGAGACAACTGTCTGAAGTTATTCCCCAAAACGTGGTATTAGGTGTTTGTTATTTCAAAGTACTTGTAGTAAGATTACATTGCTTAGTTTCATTTATTAAATTTTCATTCAAAATGATCAAAATCAAATTCATTTCAAAATGAGATTGGAAATCGTTTATCCATAAACTGATAGCAAGCTCTTGAGCTAAAATTTGGTAAATATCTAAAGATTAAGATCTACTTGTGCCGATCAGAAGATAATTAATTAACACAGCTGATTGTACAATCATTTATCTCTTTGTTCCTGACAACATAAACAATACTTGTATTCTCTTGTGAAATAAAAAAAATAATTTCTCTGCTCTAAGTTTTAATTCACATTTACTTACGAACAAGAAGTTTTATTTTGTATACTTGACAAATCAGCAAGCAAAGAAATGGCAGCTAGAGATAAAGCTGTATGGGAAAATGAGCATTTGGGTTATATGTATACTTTGAGGTTTCTTTCCGTTGGCCAGCCTCCGCGCTTGGAAAAACAAAAGAACTCGAAATCGCACACTGCTTGTTCGAATCTTTTGTAACACGTTGGTGATATTATCATGCGCCGACACTGTAGATCTAACACTTCTCATCACATCCCTCTCTCGTCCCCATTCACCCCTTGTGATCCTTATCATCCATCGAGTGAAGGGAAATGGTAATGGTAAACAAACACTGTGACGTGCTCTGGTTTGATTGATTGATTGTTTCGTGTTTCCGGGCGCGTCAACTGCTTTGGTCATTAGTCCCGTTAGTGTAGTGAGTGTTTTTTTCTCAGGAGATGGCGGTGATCTTCCCCCAGTGGAGGGCGAGATCCGGCGCCGACCTACCGTCGGCTAGTGGGGTTTCCCCTTATCCAGGACTCTCCCACCAACGGGGCACCGCTCCAGTCGGGACAAGCTCTAACTTCCCGACCGGTCTCCCGGAATATGTGGCAGGGTAGTGCATGTTAGTGTAAGTGTGTGTGTGTAAGGGGAGAGGATAGGACAAGGAATGGGAAGGGCAGATCGCGCGCGGTCCGTGGCCCGTTTGTTAGGGTACTGCTCCGGTATTCGCCTGGTGTTGGTCGGAGAAACCACTGATCAGAGCAGCCGGCCTCTAGAATTCTCCTCCAGAGACTGACTGAATTCGTCCTAGCTGAAAAGCTGGTGTCGAAAATCCTGCCGCCGTCAGGACTCGAACCTAGGACCTCTCGGTCAGAGGCGCTGCAGTGACATCCTGACGTTCTCTGAAAAATGGATTGTACAAACAAGTAAGCTGCTTGCCTCGCCCTCGTTCGTGAACCGAGTGCGACACTTCTCGTGTTATTTTCGTTGAGTGCACCGCAGAGATGTTTGCCAGTGGAAGCGCCTCGTGGAGCGGAAAGTGCGAGTCGGACAGGCGCGTGATGCGATCTCCGCTGGGCGCCCAGCGTCGACCACACACGAGACAACTACACGCGAGTCGCTTGCCTTGCCGGCCGCCGTGCTTCATAGCAACCCGCGACCAGCGACGAGGACGGTGAAGCGGGGTGAGCCGCGGGCGGAGGTGAGGGAGCAGAGGTGAGGAAGCGGAGGTGAGGAAGCGGAGGTGAGGAAGCGGAGGTGAGGAAGCGCCGGTGAGGGAGCGGTGGTGAGGGAGCGGTCGGGGGGGGGGATGCGGCAGGTGCGAGTGGAGGCAGAGGCGACGACGAGCGCGGGTTGGTTAATTGATTAGTGATTCCGACGCGGCAACTTTTGAAGCCATGCGTCTCGAAAGTGTAGAGCATTTTTTTTCTCTCGGGAGGTGGCGGTGTCTCCTACATATGGTTGGCAAGATCCGGCGCCGACTACGTTAATTTGCGGAGACTTTCCCCAATCAGGTATATCCCACCAGCGGAGCGCTGCCCCAGCCGAGACAAGCTCTAAGGTCTCGACTGGTCTCCCGGCACGTATAGTACATATGAGTGTAAATGTGGTAGCAAGTACGTGTGTAAGTAAGTAAGTATGTGAGTGTGTAAGTAAGTACGTGAGTGTGTAAGTAAGTACGTGAGTGTGTACGTAAGCACGTGAGTGTATTAGTAAGTACGTGAGTGTATAAATACGTGAGTGTGTAAGTCCGGGGTGAGGGTAGAACGAGGAAGAGGAAGCAAAGTTAACCAGCTGTCCGAGCAACGGTTCTGCTCCAGCTTTCGCCTGGTGTTAATTGGAGCCGATGCACGCGGATTAGGGCAGGTGGCGCGGTGTTGGCGGGGCCGGTGAATGTTTAGCGGGCGCAAGGGACCAGGCAGACAACGGCGGTTGTGGTGTCGATGTTGGGAGGGGAAGGAAAAGTGTGAACGGCGGGACAGGCGAGAAGAGCTGGGATCGTAGGGGTGGCGGAGCTGTGGGTGGCGGTAGGTTGTGCGACGTGAGGGCGGTGAGGGGAAACGGTAACTTGAGGAGAGGGGCGAGGTGGCATGGGAGGGTGGGTGGGCGAGGAGGCACTTTTCTGTGTTTCGACGTCGCACCGGAAGCGGTAGCTCAGTGCATCAACTGATGTCACTGCAGCGCCTCTGACCGGGAGGTCCTAGGTTCCCACTCCCTACGGCGCGCAACAGGATTTTCGACACTAGTTTTTCAGCTGGGTCGAATTCAGTCGCTGTCTGGAGGAGAATTCTAGCGACCGGCTGCTCTGATCGGTAGTTTTCCGTGGTTTCTCCAATCAACACCAGGCGAATGCCGGAGCAGTACCCTACGAAACGGGCCACGGACCGCGCGCGATCTTTCCTTCCTCTTCCTTGTCCTATCCTCTCCACTTACACACACACTTACACTAACATGCACCACACTATCACATATTCGGGAGACCGGTCAGGGGTTTGGAGCTTGTCCCGGCTGGGGCGGTGCCCCACTGGTGGGAGAGTCCTGGTTAGGGGGAAACCCCACTAGCCGACGGTAGGTCGGTGCCAGATCTCGCCATCCAGCGGGGGAAGATCATCGCCATCTCCCGAGGAAAAAAACATGCACTACACTAACGGGACTAATGACCGAAGCAGTTGACGCGCCCAGAAACACGAAAAAACCAATCAATCAATCAATCAATCACCGCAGCTGTTGTGTGACCACATACGACCTCACCAGTGTGTCAGACGGACTGCTTGTTACCTGCTAGCGTTGTGTCATACTCATCTCGTTTATACCGTTGGTCTTTATCAGCCTCAGAGCCGACCGCATGTAGGCATTCATGTCCGCTAATATGTGTGACTGCTGTCATTGCTAATCCGATTGTCGACTAGTGTGATTCTTTGTTTGCGTGATTGTCTGCCCGCGTTTTTCTCGCTGTTTGTTCGAATTTCTGCGTTTTTCAGAAACTGGCGATTTCGTTATCCGTGTGCATTGTAGTCTACTTCTTTGTCTACTACATTGTGCGTCTGTAAAATAATCTGTTCACTTATTTTTTCTCCTTCTGTCCATTTCCTCACGTGAATATCTTTTCGAGTATTTATTTGCGTGTTTAATTGACTCTTTCCGATTCCCGTCCACTCCTGTCTAATATTCGTTAAATCAATTTTTGTCAGTTCTCTTTCTTTACTATTCAGACTGCCCATACGAGTTACCATCTTTTCCACTTTCGTCAAGAGCATGTTTGTTAAAACGTGTTTTGCAGTCTCCAAGATAACTAATGAAGCCTTCCTCACTCCGAGTGCTGGTTTGTACACCAGTATACATGGAAATTGGTTTCTTAAGCACATATATTCTGAAACTTCAAAATGTTCCCCCGTCGCACCGACTTGCAGTATTTATTATTCTGTTTTATTGCCCAGAGAATATTTCCACATTCTTATTTTTAAGCACTGGCTGTTGTTCTTTGCTTCAATATTATTTTTAATAATCTCCCGTTGCATCACTTCTCGGAAATAGGGAAGAACTTGAATTCACTTTTCCCTGAAGACTTTTTCGTATTTTCTGTAATGCTTTGCATCCTACAACTACTTAATTAATTAGCATCTAACAACCACATCATTAATCAGCGGTTATTGAGTTATATATTTCCTTCATTTTCCTGTTTCTCTTCTATTCTACACAGTACGTATTGTACGGTTTTAGAAAGTTTTAATGAACAGTCGTGTTTCTCTCTTTCCTAGCCTGAAATTTATTTTGTGTTTGTCGTTTACATCAACCATTGCTATTCTCGTGTAAGTGGTCTATTGTGAATCCTAAAATAAAATATAAAATCCAAGATTCAGAATTCGAAGATGTAAAAATATAATATTTTCTATTTTGGAATATATTACATCGTCTTACATGCAAATGATTTATTTGACTCTAAATCTAATGATTTAAAAATGTAAAGTAACAAAAACGCATTGTATCATCAAGCTAGCGCTAAAAACATTGATCATCTCTTAAATATTTTTTTAAACTTTCTTTCACGTCAAACAATTTATGTTAATACTTAATATATTTATTTGATCATATCGGTCTATTATTTTTTTATTTTGACACATTTAACTCAATGGTTATTTTTACTCGTACAACCTCTTTTTCATGCTGCTATCACTCTCCTCTTTTATTCATCTGCCTTACATTGTTCCTGTTAGGTTTTTGTTCGTTACGTTTGGAGTATTGTCATCAGTCCCACACTGTTCACATTTAAATTCATATTCATTTTATTAGCTCTTCATCTTGTACATATTTACGTCCTGTCCTCAACCCCTCCTAAACTGCATTTCTCGGAATGTTTTCATCACTATTTCTCCGGCAACCACCCCAGTTCTCAAGTCTGGTCCCGTAATTGCCCTGGTCTCCCCTCAAGCTCCGTTGTTCTTACTAGCGTTTCCCCGTCTGCACTCGCTTCCCCTCGTGCCGTCGCCAGTTGCGGGTAGTTTGCAGTTCTCCCTCTCCCCCACGCCCCGCCCCCGCCTCGCAGCCCCTCCCTGTACTACCTCACTTTTCAGTGGAATTAGATTTTTTAACGAGCTGACGAAGGAGACGCGCGAGCCCGCGCGCGGGTGCGTTCAACTTAGGCCAACGACGAAGTGGCCTCGCCGTGCTGCGGGCGGGCAGCACAGGAGGGAGACGCACACGGACAGGCGCGGAGGGGGACAGAGAGAGGATATTGGGGTGCAGAGGCATGGAATGAATATAAAATGTGTGGCGGGGAGTGGCTTGTGTGGAGGTGGCGTGACATGGCGGAGAGTGACGTGACGTGGCGGGGAGTGGCGTGACGTGGCTGAGAGTGACATGAAGTTGCGGGGAGTGTCGTGACGTGGCGGGGAGAGGCGTGACGTGGCTGGGAGTGACATGAAGTGGCGGAGAGTGGCGTGACATGGAGGAGAGTGACGTAACGTATCGGGGAGTGGCGTGACGAGGCTGGGAGTGATATGAAGTGGCGGGGAGATTCGTGGCGGGGAGTGGCGTGACGTGGCGGCGAGTGGCGTGACGTGGCGGCGAGTGGCGTGACGTGGCGGCGAGTGGCGTGACGTAGCGGCGAGTGGCGTGACGTGGCGGGGATTGGCGTGACATGAAGTGGCGGGGAGTGGCGTAACGTGGCGGCGAGTGGCGGGACGTGGCGGGGAAGGTCGTGGAGGGGAGGGGAAGTAGCATAGAGGGCTTCCCCTTCGGCGAATTTCTTCAGGGAAAAGCACGCCCTGCTCTTCTTGTTCAGGTCTAGTTCTATTCAGGTATTGTCGTGCGTATTGTGGCTGGTGAAATTTACGTGAGATGGGGGAGGACTGGAGTATTCAGGCGGGAACCGTCTGCAAAACGCGCTAATTTGTATTCTAGAAGGTAAACTACGCTTTTAGTTCCTTTAGGATTGGAGAGAGAATTACTGATGGACAGGAGAAAGAATCATGGTTCGGTTTAATATTTTCGAGGATTTCGTTTAGGGGATATTGAGAGAGAACTGTAATGATTTTTGATAAATCAACTGTAAATTAATGTCGAAACACTTTAAATACCATCTCTGGTTTTTGATATGAAAAGTAATATGTGTATTCTATTACAACTACGTTTGCCTACAGATATTTAATAAAGTATGTATGGCATATAGTTCATTAAAATTTCAAAATTTTCCTTTGGTTTTTTTATTTTATTGTAATATGTCGAGATTTCTGTTTTGTAACGTTTTGCGAATCACATCTAGTTCTACGATTACCTGATATAATATGAGACAGAGAATTTATTTTAATACATGAAATCATGGCTAATGTTGGAAGTTACTTAATATTCCGAATTTATTTTCAAGTTTTTAAATATTATGCGATAGGAAGATCAATGAGGGCACTTTCATACCAAATCAAAACAACTTGTATAAATAAACATTTAATATGATGTCAAAATATAGTTGCCGAACATATCAGAAACTATAATTAATTCATTCCACTTACTGTACATAGTGGAAATCTACGTTGGCCTCAGCAAATATCCTGGATATTGTTAGAGGTATCGGGATGTGTTTTGTTCAAGTTATTTTTTGTTGAAATAAAATATTTCGTTTCCTTTTTGGTATTTTTTTAAATGTTTGAGATACTAACTAAATTTGATTTTTAAATAAAAGTATGTATTTTTTCTATCACAATTCTAAAGTACTCCACTCTCACACACTGGAAATTTTCATTTACATTTACTCGACTATCACACACGTCAGGAGACTAGTGAAGAGCTGAGAATTTGACTCGACTGACGCCTTACCAAGCTGTGGGAGTTACCTGAAGGCGGAAACTCCGCAAATCAAGGTGTAAGTTGGCACCGGATCCACCGGGCAAACCACACAGCTTGCTCGCAGGATATAGTATTCACTATACTTACGGGATCAATAACCAGAACGATTGACGATTAGTCCGAAAGCATTAACCAATGAACTAATAGAAGTTTGTGATTAATTGCCGGCCATTACCGGGGCATCGAGTAGGCATGTATCCGAATGCATATTTCAGTTTCCAAATTTTCATTCTATCCACTCCTTTCTGTTTTAAACATCACTCTGCAAATTTATTCCTCTTTGACGTATACGTTGTGTTACTTCCATGTTTCGTTTGCACGAAACTACTGGAAAACGTGTATGTATGTTTCGAGTTTGTTTTTGTTAGGATTTATCAGTCTGGCACTGAATGTTTTTTTTAGTTCACGGACCACCCTCCCTGACAGAACATACAGCGTATGTGTTTCTGATAACGCTGGGGCTAGCTTACGCAGCCACCACACACATGCTCGTAAGCAAATCCGGCTAGCGACATCCCAAATTAGTTACGCTAAGACCATTTTAATGATGTAGAAGATAATCATTTTATGGAATAAGCAGTTTATTCCTTAAAAGAAAGGTAACATTTAAAAAATCTTGGATATGATAAATTTTTATGTAAAACCTGGAAGCATGATCTTCAAAACGTTTTGCAATGAACAAAATTGGAAAAAGAGTTTAGTATATTGTAATATTGACATTGACACTTAATTGAAATGACCAGTTTGTGCGGAATATTTTATTGTTCTTGGATTTGTAGATTTTATGGAATTTAATTATGTTAGAAAGCAATTTTAAAAAGTGATATATGAAACAAAATAAGTCAGATTTAAAAGAAGACCTAGTTTGGGTGTAAAATATTGATGAGTGAAACGTCGAGAGAATTCATTTGTAAAATAACGTTTTGAAATAAAAATGGAACTGGAAGAGTGAAAAAGAGTGAAATACAAAAAGAAAAAGAAGGAAAATAGAAAGTGAGACAAAAAAGAGAAAGAGGAAAAAAAGAAACAGAAAGAGAGAGAAAAAAGAAAGAAAGAGAGAAAAAAGAAAGAAAGAGAGAGAAAAAAGAAAGAAAGAGAGAGAAAAAAGAAAGAAAGAGAGAGAAAAAAGAAAGAAAGAGAGAGAAAAAAGAAAGAGAGAGGAAAAGGGAGACAGAGAGAAAAAGGGAGAGAGAGAGAGAGAAGAGAGAGAGAAAAGAGAGAGAGAAAAGAGAGAGAGAAAAGAGAGAAAAAAAAGAGAGAGAAAAAAGAGAGAGAAAAAAGAGAGAGAAAAAAAAGAGAGAGAAAAAAGAGAGAGAAAAAAGAGAGAGAAAAAAGAGAGAGAAAAAGAGAGAGAGAAAAGAAAGAAAGATAGAGAGAAAAGAGAGAGAGGTAGGGAGAAGAAAAGAAAGAGAGAGACAAAAGAAAGAGTGAGAGAATGAGACTGGCAACATGATAGCTTAACGAGCACGCCTAGCTCTCCTTAACCCGACCCACCGATGCAGCCCCTTTCTGCTTTTTCCAGTGGTCCGTGGCCCGCTGCTTTATGCCTCGTTGGTAATAGGCACTTTCGTGAGGAAGTCGGCCCAGTAAATAGCACGCCGTGTGATAGATGTCCCCGTAAAGCCGTTTCATTTGTTGCGCTGTCTTGGGACGGTGCTTCGCCCAAGCAACCAGGCGTTTTCGGCGCGGAAAGCCGTGAGCCAAGCTGCGGCAGGAATTTGTGTTGTACTACTCTCAGAAAAATTTTCGTAAGCCACAGCTGGTTGGTTGCAATCGCCGATGTTCCCAGTAATACTGTCGTACAAATGTTTGTACAGCACCTATCTACGTAATTATTATAAAGAATTATGTTGTATTATTTCATTCTTTTTTTATTCTTACAACTATCACGAGTACAAAAGGATTTGTCATCTTATTTCTTACTTTCAAACAGATATCTGATGTTTATGTCTATGCCATCAAAGTCGCTGAAAATAAAATAAACAAAACTGCTGGCAATGACCCCCTTTTATTCGCATATATTCCTCAGGTTACGCTACCCTTTCTTATTAAAGAAACGGAACACAACGCTGGATGAAAGGAATATAACCATTTTTAATTACACTGATAATTTCCAATCAAGATTTCTTCAAATATGAATAATAACTATAACAAATATGAATATAACTAATTAAAAATTTCTTATCATTAAAAAATTAAATATTAACAAAACGATGTAAAGAATAATTAAAAATAGTCTGCGATAATCGTTAAAATTATTCAAGATGAAATTTTCGTACCAACACTTTCTATTACGGCAATTTTGTAAAAGCAAGCCTTTTGTAAATCTTATTTCTTTATATTCTTTAACATTCGTTTCCCATCATATTTACGTTTTAACTCATGAAAACATTTGATCCTTTCATTACCTTTCCCTGCTTCCTTCAGTACTTTCCTTCCTGTCTGTACCTTCCGTACTACTTCATCCATTTTCCCCTCTGATTTAATTTTTAAACTATTTTCGCTCAAGAGTGGCGTTCGCAACTGCGGAGGGCTGAGATTTCAGGAAAGGCAATGTTTGCGAAGAGCGTATATTATTCTCCAAAAATATTTGTGCATCATCCGTAGGTTCATCTGAGTCGCTACATTTTCTTTCTAGTTTCAAAACAGGAAATATTTTTGAAAACTCTTCCTAAATTACATTCATAATATGTAAGGGTGTTTAACTTTGTGAAAACTTAAAGTAAAAGTTCGAAGGATATTAAATTTTTTTGGGTATAACTAATTAAGTCGTCACAACATTCAAATATTTATTCATATGTTGTAAAGAAATGTGATGGGGAAAAATATATTAGAACAAATATAGACCACAAATATGAATTTAGTTTGTTTGAAATGAAACTAAGGCACTCAGCAATAAATGTAAAACAGGTATCGCAAGAATAATTACGAAACCTATTCCATAGCCAATAGATATTTTCTGAGGTTTTCCATTTTGCCTTTTGCAGAAACGCATGGATATTGCATGCAGAAACATATTGCATGCAGAAACAAATTGCATGCAGATACGCATGCAAGTCCAGAGTATTTAGTATTTCATCTCATGTCGTTTCTCACTGTTCTTCACATGAAGCTCTCCTATATGTTTGATTTCTCCACTACCTGACACTGCTACATCCAGTTCTCTTCCTTCGCTCGTGTACCTTCTCGTTCACTATCATGCGCCGCCCCCTCTCTTATGAATTTTTCAACTTTTTTCACTTTAGATTAGCGCCCGCGCAGAACACGCCCTCTGCAGGGAGGCAACCTTCCGCCCGCGCCCCCGCTCTGGGCCAGCCCTGCCTCCGCGCGCCCCGTCCAATCTGCGGCATGAAATAATAAAAAGAGCGGCAGCGTGCGCAAGGGCACGGCGGTTGGGGAGGACCAGCCCCGGGGAGGGCGCCCCAGGACGCCGTGGAGGCGGCGGGGGGAGGGGGGGGCTCGTTCGGTGGCTCTGCACACGCTCACACGCGACGCTCGCCGCGATAAACTCAACGGCTGAGGTGGCTCAGGGCTTCAAATGATGTCACCGCAGTGCCTCTGACCGGGAGGTCCCAGAGTTACACCTCGTGACAGGATTTTTGGCACTAGCTAGTTGGTTTGGTCGAGTTCAGCCGCTGTCGGAAGGAATAATCTAGTGACCAGGTGTCTCTGATCGGTAGTTTACCGGGGTGTCTCCCATCAACACTAGGCGAATGTCGGAGCAGTACTCTAAAACAGGCCACGGACCCCACATGATCTTTCTTCCTTCACCTATCCTCACTAACTTACACATTCTTGTACTTACAAGCATTACACTAAAAAAGGTGTCAAGGGACAAATCGGAAGGTTGCAGCTAGACCTGTGTGGGACGTGCCCCGCTGGTGGGAAATAGGAAAAAAACACGAACCGACCTGTAGGTCGTCTCCGGATCTCTTCACCTAGCGGAGGAATATTGCTGCCTCCTCCCGCACTAATTAATGACTATACTTACCGGATTAATGATTTTAGCAGTTAACAAACCCGAAATCACTAACAAATCAATCACAAAACACGACAACCTTGCTCTTAAAAGAAGAACAACCAAACTGTTTTGCTGATAATGGCGTCTGCTAATGAAAGCCGTTAAGCACTCCAGCCCTGAAGAAGACCACGATTAGATGGATTTAAAAATCCATCACTGCCTTCATCGCGGCGTCACCCGGACAGCCGAGAGCCTTCACATTTCTCTAGTCGCGGTTTCTATTGCGACTCTAGACTGGTAGTTCATGTTCTAGTACATGACATATTGGATGGAGGTTGTTCCTTGTGAAACGGTCTTTAGAGCTATTTTTGAAGGCGTTGGTTTATTCTCCTGCAGCCTAGCTCTTGGTAGTTTTACCAAAGAACTGCTGCCATTGCATTGCGGAGAATATCTTCTCCGGAGCACATTTTCACCCCACCTCCGTCGTTTTCTTGCTCTCCCCTCCTTCCCCTAAGTCTCGACCACCTGATCCCAGCGCCTGTTCCTCCCACGCCGGACAACGCCCACGGGGGATTGGAGCGAAGCGTGCGGGCAGTAGCGGGCAGTGTGACGAAACCACGGACCGCGGGAGGTGGCTCAGGGCATCAACTGATGTCACTGCAGTGCCTCTGACCGGCAAGTTTTAGGTTCGAGTTCCGACAGTGGCAGAATTTTATACACTAGCAAAATAAATAGGTCGAATTCAATCGTTGTTTGGAGGCAAATTCTACCGGCTGACTGTTCTGATCGGTAGTTTTCCGTGATTTATCCGACCAACACCAAGCGAATGCCGGAGCAGAACCCTAACAAACGGGCCACGGACTGCGCGCGATCTTTCCTTTCTCTTGCTTGTCCTCTCCTCACCCGTTGTATCCTATCCCCGACTCACATTTACATGCACTACACTACCACACGTCGGGAGACCGGTCGCAAACTTAGTTTGTTCCGATTAGGGCGGTGCCACCCCGGGGGCAGATACTCGGTTGGGGAAACCCCCGCTAGTCGGCAGTAGGTTGGTGCCGGATCTCACCATCCAGCGGGGAAAGATCACAGCCACCTTCCGAGAAAGAATCATGTTCTACGCTTACGGGACTAATGTATTCATATCTTAGATACAAAGTTAAATATAATACAATATTTATGACGGCTTAATTGCAGAATATTCTGTACTTCGTCTAGTGTAGGGCTGCACATTAGGCCAATTACCGTGTCTTGCCAAGACTCGGGAACACAGCGTTATCAGGCAAAGGCTTCAGACCATCCGAGCGTTCAACAGTCCTCCACTCATTAACTTTGTTTTAGCATTCTGTCACTCCGTAAGTGGCATAGCTACTTCTTTCTATATTCATAGAGTCAAAGGCTCTGTTTTCTTCAGTACTATCTTTGATTTAATTTTGTATCTAATGTGGGTTGAAATGTCTCACATTTTCCTCTGAGAAAAATAATTTAAACATCGAAATAGCTTGATCGAATTCAGCCATTTTGTGGAGGAGAATTCTAGCGCCTAGTGGCACTGATAGTAGTTTCCTGTAGTTTGTCCCATCAACACCAGACGAATGCCGAAGAAGTACCATAATAAACGGACTACATATCGCGTGATATTTTCTTCCTCTTCCTTTCCTCTTACTAATACACGCACACACACACACACACACACACACATACACATACACACACGCACGCACATACACACACACATACAGACACATACAGTACCACACTTGTCGGGGGACCACTTGAGAACTTAGAGCATGTCCCGGGTGAGGCGGAACCCTACGGGAGGTAATCACCGTCGGGTATGATAAGCGTGGAGGTAGTACCCGTCATGAAGGTAATTGCCAGTTCACCATCCGGCGAAGAAGGAATCACGGTCATCTCCCGGAATAAATCTCCCACTACAGTAATGATACTAATGGCAATGCAAGGCCGGAAACATCATTCAATGAATCGAATGTTTTTATGTATTTTTATTTCCTTTCTTACTTTGCTCGTGTGTGTGTGGCATCGCGCTATTTCGGCCCAGTGTTAGCGGGCGCCTGCTGCAGCAACCGCACTGTCTGACGGCGCCCGTGTCGTTGAAGGTGAAAGGTTAGCTCTGCAGCGAGGGGAGACCTCCTGCGTCCCCGCTCCCACTACCGCACCCGGCCCCGCCCCCGGCACCGTCCCCGCCCCCGGCACTGTCCCCGCCCCCGGCACCATCCCCGTCCTCGTCGTCTCCCCGCCGCCCCCGACGCCGCCCCCGCCGCCGCCCCCGCCGCCGCCTCCGCACCCGCTCCCCCCGCCCCCGCCCTGGCCCCGCTGCCGCTCCCGCCCCGCCCAGCCCCCGCCCCCGCCACTCCCGGTCTGCCCCCGTCGCCGCCCCCGTCGCCGGCTCCGTCGCCGCCCCCGCCGCAATTCCCGCCTCCGCCCCGCCGCCCCCATCCGCCGTCACCGCCTCCACCGCCTCCACCGCCCTGCCGCCCTCACCAATCTCCCGCCTGCAGCGCCTTCACCGCCCACACCAACCTGCCGCCTCCACCGTCCTTGCCGCCCCCATATCTCCCGCCGGCCTCGCCGTCTCCACCGCCCTCGCCTCCCGCATCCTGCGTCCACCCCGCCCTGCCGCCCCCGCGCCTTTTCATCCGCTCCTTTGTGCGCCGAGCACCGTTTCGGGAAGGCGGGGAAGGGGGGAGAGGTTGGCGGCGTGAAACGTCGCTCTGCGGTTCTGCTCTTGTTAGGGGTTTCTTCAGAATGTGGTGTCGAGCTCCAGAGGATGTGTAATTTAAGGGACGTTTTCCAGTCAAAATACTTGCCAATAAATATATCAATTGTCATGCCTTATTTCTTTTACGGAACAGGGCATGCCAATCCTTCATTAAAAAAAATTGTTAGTTTTTTCAGCCAAAGCATTTTTCTATGGACGTTCGCAGCCTAAAACAAGGGAAGGGAGAGTTACATTTCTGTGTACCCTTTTCCATTGAACTTTTTCTGCTTTTGACATTTCCTTCTATTGCAGAACAAGTTTGTATTCTCCCTTCGAATGCGCATGCAAGAGAAGGGGTGACTCCTGCCATCAACCGCTACTTCCCCTGAACATATCGCTCTCTCTCTCTCTCTCTCTCTCTCTCTCTCTCTCTCTCTCTCTCTCTCTTCTGAACGCACAGGCAGGCTGTTGTACCTAACCCAACACGCAGTACAAACATCAGCTACTCAAATCAAAACAATTTCAGCGGCCTATGCACAAAAACTAATACATTAAGTTTCAGTAAAATAAACATATGTATAGTGGCTCTCAGACCAATCCCTTTCGTCTTTGAGTGCTGTGCACTGTGGTGTGTCTTAGCGTAGGCCTAATTTCAAGTGAAGTTCACAGACGAAATATTGTGCATATTTGTTTCTAAGACCACCATTTGGAAGTAAAGTGACAACAAGTTCAACATCAAACTCCTCCTTACCATCCCGATTGCAATTCCATTGAATTAGTTTAGGGTTACATTAGTAATCGTGTTGCTAAACAATGCATCGGTACCATTCTGCGAGTTAATGAAAATGTATGCCGAATATTATTTTCTGAATATTGCCCATATCGATGGAAGAAGTGTTGTGAACACGTGAAGAAAATCGAAGCGAAATATATGAAAACAGACACGATCATGAACGAAGTAGTGGACAAAATTATTGTTTCTTTACGGGACAGTTCCTCTGAGGACGACAATGACAAAAGAGGCAGCAAGGTTGCAGGGACAATATTGACTAATAGCTCCTCCTTGCTGGGGAGGGCGACGAATTGCATGCGCGCAGTAGGCCAAGAAAACTGCCACTGTAACGGTGGTGGGGGAAGCCTGCGAAAATAAGCTCCTTCCAAAAGGACGATAGCAAAGTTGCGCTACTTTAGTAAGCATCCGTAAATAAAAGCTTACGAGAAAGATTTTACAGCTTTTACGGACAGACCAAAGGCCCTCGGACTATTTGCCGCTCGATCATTAGAACCAGTTAACGCTCTTGTACGTACATGATTTTCTTTTCTACCTAATTTTAATAATTAAGATTTACACAATTACTAATTAACTAATTATTAACTTGACTCGGTTTATGCTTTCATATTTCCATCCTAAAATTTCCTTTCATAGTTTCCCTCCATAAGAGAACATATAGCACCATTCAACTGTTTTCATGTTTCCCTCGTGAGAACGATCCTTCGATCCAGGTACGTTATGCAGTGTATATAGAACTCCGTATCAAAGGTAATAACAAGCAATAACGTATAAGTAAAAAATAAATTGTTTTGCTGGTAAGGCTACGGGGCCCCTCTTTTCAAAATTGCGCACGACTCCCTCCACCCCATGAGTATGTGCATTCGCGTTACCGTTAATTGGATTGATCAATTTTTTCATGTTTCCGGGCACGTCAACTGCTCTGGTCATTAGTCCCCTTAGTGTGGTGCATGTTTTTTTCTCAGGAGATAGCGGTGATCTTCCCCCGCTGGAGAGATCCGGCGCCGACCTACCGTCGGCTAGTGAGGTTTTCCACTAACCAGGACTCTCCCACCAGCGGGGCACCGCCCAGCCGGGACAAGTTCTAAGCTCCCGACCTATCTCCCAGAATATGTGGTAGTTTTGTGCATGTTAGTGTAAGTGTGTGTGTAAGGGGAGAGGATAGGACAAGGAATGGGAAGGACAGATCGCGCCTGGTCCGTGGCCCGTTTGATAGGGTACTGCTCCGGCATTCGCCGGGTGTTGATCGAAGAAACCACGGAAAACTACCGATCAGAGCAGCCGGCCGCTAGAATTCTCCTCCAGACAGTGACCGAATTCGACCTAGCTGAAAAACTAGTGTCGAAAATCCTGCCGCCGTCAGGACTCGAATCTAGGACCTCCCGGTCAGAGGCGCTGCAGTGACATCAGTTGATGCTCTGGGCTACCGCTCCGGGTGCGGTTAATTGGAAGGCAACGCTTCCTGCACTAGTGTTTGGCAGGTCAATGAGCTCTTTAGCAGGGTACGTGTAACAGACAAACAACAGTGCAAAAGGGAATTACGATTCGACCTCCAAAATTTCTTAATTGTCACTTACGCCCGTAACAATTACGGACGCGATGTTCAAATTGCTTAATTGTAATATCGTTATAATTATGAGACATTCGCAATGTTTATTGGCAAAAAAATAACTTTCACCTCTTACATTACCTAGAAACTACTGACATTTATTCTGAGACACCTGTAAAAGAACCATTATGTTCTTAAATAGATCCGAGTACATTTCCAGAGTTAATTCGAACGCTGAAAACGATAAAGAATTTTGCTATTGAAAAAAACATAATTTAAGAGAGTAAAAAGTTTATCGTTGAACACATCGTATTGAATACATTATATTTTGGTGTGACAGATATTTACATTCATCATTGTATGAATAATGATACGTTATACTAGCAGTGCAATGAAATTACTGTATGGCTACACCACTTTTACACAATTTTAGGAGAACGAGTAATTAATGTAAATGTAATCCTTGGAGAACTATAAGCGAATATTGTTTCAGGTTGACATAACATTTGCGTTTCACACTGACGCTACACAATCAACTAAAATGAAAAAAATAATTATGCAATACTCTAATAAAAATTGCAGCATTGACATTTTCCCATTTCCATAAATTGTTTGTTTTAATTACCTTCATTGCAGTGACAGCTTTATATATGATAGTAGTTAGAGAATTAAAACATTTTCATTTAACTACATATCAACACAATTCACACAGATGTTTGAGTATGTTAATATAAAATTGGCAAATTATTGGAAATATTTGTTGAAATTATCATTATAACTTAATTTAACGATTGCCTTTGATCTATGTTATAGAATTATGTCATAAATTGAAAATCAACTTATTATTTTCCGTTGTAAATTGAAGTTGTTGTTGCAGGAATTCACATCATCCGGTCTACATGTGTGTAAGGAAAAAACTAGTGGTGCTACAGAATTGCACAGATTTTCTCGCACTAGTTAGCTTTCTAATCTTTTTAGTCTTCTTCTTCTTCTTCTTCCTCGGGCATTAGACCTGCTGGTCTGTTGCCACTGGCTGATCACTCCATATTCTTTTGTGTCTACCAATGCTTCTTTTCCCTCGAGGCGGGTAGAAGAAGAGTTGGTTAGATAAACGAATATTTTCCATCCTTAACAATTGGTACTTCCATTTCTTTATATATTCATCGATTTTCTTCTTTAGATTCTAAATTCAAAGGTTCTCCCGGATGGTCTTTTTCTCAGTCTATCTCTCCTTAGTCTTAAGATCGACCTCAAAACTCCTATCTCATCAGCCTGTTTTCGTCTGTAAGATTTTGAATTTATAACCCAGTTTTCACTTCCATATAGGTCAAAAGGAACTGCCACAACTTTGTGCATTTTTTTCTTTTCTTGCGTACTTTACTTCCAAGTGTTATTTTAATGGAGCCACGCATAAGGTTAAAATTTTCCCAATATTTCTTTCAATGTCCAGTTTTTTTATATCACATAGCATTACCAAGTCAGGTTTAGCTTCATTGACTTCTTTCATTAATTCACGTACTTTGTGAGTTACACAACGCACATTCTAATTCCCTATATTTACATGTTTCGATATTCCAAATGCTTTCAGTCTACGATAGTTTTTCTATATTTCTCTACCCTCTTCGTAACAGCGTTCGGCGCCAAACCCCTATTTTTTCACATTTTATCAATTTCTCGGTCTCCTAATCGTAGAAAGAATATGTTTTTAAGAATATTACAGAAGAGTAAAACATAGTCCTATGTGTTCATTTTAAAATGTTGAGTTGTTCATTTAAATATGTCGTTTCAATGAATCAGAAAATGAACAATTTTGAACTCATTTTCACAGATAAGTTTTGAATTTTTGAGAAACTTTATAAAAGATATGTATTTCCATCTTCAGGACCCCATCATCATTCCAAAACGTTGGTAAACAACCGTGTCTTAAAATGTTTGCTCCTACTGACCAAGCCCTGTAAATCTGACTTCATCATTGTAAAATTGTATAAAAAATTTCAGTTGAAACTGAAATTTGCGATTGCTTATCAAAAACGTATTTTTCTGTAAAGAAAGATGTTCTTTGCTCACCAATTTATTTATAACTATGAGAATTTTTTAATATGATGTATACTGAAACTTTTGAAGTTATCTTCAAATCTTTAGCACTCATTGTTCTAAAATAATACGAATTCTATAAAAATCTCTTCTGTGAACTTGAAAACCCATTACTCCCTCTCGGTTCTGCCATACAGTCCGTTTTCAATATTCTGCCCTACCACGTCTCCTTATTCAGAAAAATGAGAAAGTTTGTACTTTTTTCCCGACGAAATTGTTCCGCATTCAATATTCGGTTTCAATTTCCAGCGACAAATTTCGGTGCTCGCCAGTTGTTTCTACGGAGCCATGAAATATCTGTGCGACTCGTCGCACTGAATGTTTTATTATTTTGTATCCCTCATCGCGAGCAAAATGGAAATTTCTCCCTTCGAGTACGTGAAATAACAAATCCACATGCAACGGATGCATTCCAATATGCGTTCACAGCTGGCCATCATCGCGGCTGGATCCTCGGCTCCCATTTTCTGTGTCGGGGCTGTTTGCGCATATCGATCATATCTCCGTTAGTTGGCCTTTCAAACTTTTATACTTTTATCGTGAATAGATATTAAAGAGAGTGACTATATGCTTGAACGTATTGAAAGTGGTTGTGTGGCAACAGTACCAACCAGGCATACCCGTGAATGCAAATTTTAGAGTATGATTCATGGAACTGCGTTAAATTAGCGTTTGTCTCTTTGGTGAAAGGCTTTTTTTGTGCTGTCCTTGCAATAGTGTTTCTGTGTTTGTGGGGAAGAAAATAAGTATAAATATCCAGTTTTATTTCGCCAGGCACTAATGTGATTTCTCATAACCGTGCATTCTGAAAAAATGGATCAAACGGGAGTATTCAATGTAAATAAAAAGTAATATTTGGGTAGTCGGCGTCTAATAATATCAGTGTCATAACGTTTTCGGTATAAATGAGGTTTTGTTGAATTAGAATATGATCTGTTATGGTTTAGTATTCTTCGACGCGCACAGTCTGTCTCTGTCGGCACACTTGATTGCTCTTTTCCCAACCAACAAGAATAAATTTACGAGCCATGGTAGACACTCCAAGTCCTACAGTTGCATCATAAATATTATTCAATATCTATTGTATGTCAATAGGGGATGCATTCGTATGTTTTACAGTGACATTTTGTGTTACAGGCCATACTTACACGTTAAAATAAATTTTAGAGGAAAGGAGATGGTGACAAAGGTCATATATTATCCGTTCATCAGAAGAGCGAAGAATCTTTGACGATCGCACGTCTCAAAAGCGTCACGAGAACAGAACACAACATTAACATGGTCTGTGCAAAAACCAGAAATAATAACATATTGATTAGCCGTACTGAGATATGATTTCTTGTAGACTCAGCTTGTCAGAGAGATTACATTACATACATCTCAGTTTTTCAACATCATACTAATATAGATATGAGGATAATCAAACCACAATACTAAAAATGTCTTATTGTGGTTTGATTATCCCCATGTCTATAATGGATTACCACAAGATATCGGCTACCACCACGGAATTTTTTCATCCTACTAAGTTTCTCTACGAGTAATTCTCTTCATTCAATATTATAAGTTTTCAGTTTCTAACCATTATTATACCAGGATAAAACCTGACTGTCTTGTCTCTACATTAATTGCACGTGTTACTACGTGTGGTAACACTAAACGAACACATCCCAAACTACATGAGTGTTGCTTATGATTATCCCTTGCCGAGCCTCAAATAATATTTCACGTACTTCCACAAATAAAATAACGCTTTTGATCTTTGAATATTGATCCTTCTCTCAATCTTGAATATCGAACGTCACACATATTTTTCAGTTTTTGTTAAGTGATAAATAAATAATTGTAATATCGGACTCCAATTTTCAATTTTGTCGTTTGATACTCTTATTTTGATCCAAACTTTTCGCACGGGGACTTAGCGCTGGTTTTGAGTCCGCAGTGCACGGATGTTTTCATTATGTGATTGGTGTAAATGGATTTTTCATATCTCCACGAATTACATATGATGTTCATTGTATCCATTATCATTCATTTATTCCCTTTATCTGTCTTGGGAAAGACATTGATCAACCCTTCCCAGAAATATAAGGGTGGAAAACTCCTTTGACATCTATACTCATAAATCAGTTGGGCATGAACTGATTCTAAGAGAATTCATTCATGGATAGACGTGCTTCTTTATTATCGTGCTTCAAATTCGTCTCTTTGATTTCAACAGGTTCTAAAACTTCTGTCTTCAACCACGCATTAACCGCTTCCCTGATTATAGTTTGTAACTCCTTTTCTACCTTCTGCAGTACGAACCGCATTGATCTCCACTCAACTGTCAAACTCAGTTCTCCCAAAACACGCTGTATGACTGTATTTAACGCTTCTGCTTTTCCATTTACTACCTACGTCTCTTGCTCTAGGAAACTGATTCACGCCGAACCTTTCCTCGTCGTGGTCTCGATTACTCACAGTGCGTGCTCTACTGTCGCCATCCCACTCGCGCGAAATTCCGCTGCTCATACCACCGCCTCTTTCAAGCGTCTCTGCTCCCGATGCTCCACCAGAGAAGCCTTTGTCTCAACTTCCTCCTTCCTGCGTGACGCCCGCCATTTTCCAGCCTGCTCCGCCCGACAGCTTCGAACAGTGCGCCGAAATGGCAACGCAAGGGGACAATAATGGTAACAGCTCTACACTGCGATAACATAGCATCACCCATCCAGTCAATGCAAATTGTTGTAGAAGCAATAAATGTTTAAAGTAGCTGTCTACTTGAAGAAAAAATTAAGAATTTTGTGTCTATATTGTTTTCGCTTGTTCATTTGATTTCTTTATACTCTTGGAGACCAAATATTTTTTTGAAATCTCTATTTGTTTATAAATAATTGTCCAAAAAGTAGGTTTTTACTTCAGATATCATAACTCAACAATAAATTGATATATTTTGATAATTCTTTTTTTAAAATAATCACAATTGTATGTTCTAGTGAATGTACTAGAATGGTAAAGGAATTGAGGAAACTAAAGAGTCAGGATTTCATTATTCAAGAAAAAATAATTGCTTATAATTTTTTTCTGAACTTTTCAGTTCATGTAACTTAAAATTTTTTGTGACCCATTAACTATTCTAGTTCAATCATTAGAGCAAATCATGGGTTACATGCGATAAAAAATATATTATTATCTGTAATAGTTTTTGATTCATGTTTGACATGCATGAATATGCTTAAAATTCCCACTTATATAAGTTTATATAAGAATTAAGACGCAGAATCATTTTGTCCATTCATTCATAGCAATCTATTTGACATATTGATTTTCCTCTCGAGGGAAGGTTTACGACATGGTACAATAAATACAAGTTAAGAAAAATTAATAAGCTGCATCAGTTATTCCCAAAACGACTGACCTCACGATTTGCAGATACCCTTTCATCGGTGTAGACTCCCAATCTGAGAGATCTATTGTTTTATTTGGTGCTACCTGCAAAGGAACGTCTTCTCTCAGCTACTTTACAGAATTGAAGAATCGAAAATAGCAGACGAGACAGAAATTCGAGCTATTTCACGAAATATTGGTTTTAACAATGATATTTAATGAATTAGTTACTACTTGTTTTTAGACTCTATAATTCTAAAAGACTAATTATGCCTGTTACAAGTATTCTAGCTACGCTTCTAGGGCAATGAGTTCCATCTCGATCAGGTTTCTCGTCCAGTTTCCCTGATCCTTTGAGCAAATGCTGAGATGACCCTTGTTTTGTTCTGGAAATAAATGAACTTCACTATTTGTGAACGTTTTCTTGAGCTGTATTAGGAATCTAGGTATTCAAATAATCGTTCCCCATTTTCTCACTGCTGTAAATTGATTCCTTCACGTAGAACACTAGGGATAATTATCAAAGTCTGTGTCTAGTTAGTGAACAGTGTTTATAGCACGAGAGCGAATATATTCATACTAATTCTTATCAAAACTTCTCATTCCTACCGGTGTTCATAATACAAGTTAATATATACTATGAGTTAGGGCGGAGATTCCTGACCTCAAAAATCGTGCACAGATTGCACTTCTCTGCATTGTACGTCATACATTTTTAACTTTTGGGGCGATAAATGAATAATAAATAACTCGAGCGTGAAATGGTTCAGCTTTTCTCATGAGCATGTTTACAAAAGAAGCGAGGTTTTTCTGTAAATCACATTTAAAGAGTTGCAATATTTGCAACTCATGAGTGTAATTTCTTACAATCCAATTGTGGGTATTTAGTGTCTACTATGCAATCCCATCGCCTATAAAGATACACTAATTTTAAGGAATCCAATATTATTGAAGTGTCTCTTCTTCGTGAGGGTGGACTAGGGTCGCCTGTAGAGATACACGACTTCGATGAGGGTCGAGTTGCATGTGACGGACTAGGGTCACCTGTAGACATACCCGACTTCGACGAGGGTAGAGTTGCATGTGGCGGACTAGGGTCGCCTGTAGAGATACCCGACTTCGACGAGGGTCGAGTTGCATGTGGCGGATTAGAGTCGCCTATAGAGACACACGACGTCGATGAGGGTCGAGTTGCATGTGGCGGACTAGGGTCGCCTGTAAAGATACACGACTTCGACGAGGGGCGAATTGCATGTGGCTGACTAGGGTTACCTGTAGAGATACATGACTTCGACGAGGGTCGAGTTGCATGTGGTGGCAGCGATCGTTTCAGCTACGCGCATTCGGCCCAGTGTGTGTGCTGCTGTCGCCTCCGCAGCAGCTTATTTCACATGCGAGCGCATCGCGCGGTGTCTGCGCTGCATTTCACGCCGCGACTGCGCGAGGCTCCGTGAGACAGGGTGGGCGCGGGCGGCCCTGCCTGGCGCGAGCAACCGGCGGAAAATTCCGAGCGCGCGCGTTGTGTCGTTTGATGCCGTCGTGTGTCGAGTCGCAACGCGCCGTGTCGCGTTATCCATCGCGTCGCATCATATCGTGTCGTATCAAGTCGCGTGGAGTCCCGTCGCGTCGTGTCTAAACGTGCCGAGCCGCGTTACACCGTCTGATATCTTGTGTCATATCATGTTGCGTGGTGTTTCGTCACATCATGTCGACTCGTGTCTGCCGCATTGCGTCGTGTCGTATCATGTCGTGTTGTCGGGTTGTCTCATTGCGTTCCTGTAGTGTCTCTGACCGGCAGGTCCTAGGTTCGAGTCCTGGCGGCGGCAGAATTTTCGACACTAGCTACATAGCTGGGGTGAATTCAGTCGCTGTCTGAAATGTGAAATGAATTTGAAATGTGTTGTATAATGTGTGGTAATTTCCCGAGTTGTACATGATAATTTAGTTGCATTAAGTTAACTTAAAGAAAAAAAATTGCTCATTTGACAAGGCCAAATTTACGCGCTACTCGCATAATTCCAAGTTCACAGTGAGGCTGTGTCCTTCGGATCCAGCAATTAACATTCTAGAGTTCTGCCAACATCAAATTTTCAATAAACAGCAATTTTCCACCAAAACACCACAAGGACTTATCTTGACTAAGTTTCTTTGCAAAACTAAAGAAATACTACTAACTCAATTACGTGGATGTGTAGTGAATGATCTGACACATCTTGATGAGGTAAAGACAGGCGAGGAAATAGGGAAGATCCGAGATGTACTAGTGGGACTGCCCGCCTTCCACGCTGAGGCGGGGAATAAAATCGCAATCGAGCCGCGTGGACAAGGATGGTATGCAGCAGGTTTGCTCGAGATTTTCCCGTTTAGGCTGCCCCTCATTTGGCCGATTATCATTGAATTATCCCATCCATTTATCAAATTGTTCATTCAATCTAAGAATGGCCATAAGGCTTAGGAATTGGCATTATCATAGAGATAGCAAGCAGGGGCGAGGAGAGACAGAAAAGACAGAAAAAACTATTGTGTACGGGCAGCTGATTGCCGCCACCGCCGCCCCATCACCCTCCCACTAACGCCCCTTGCTCCCCGCTCGCGCCAGCAGCGGCCAGAGGGGAGATTTTCGCGCGCTTGACGGATGGGTCGTGGCAAGGCCTGGGGCGAATGGCGTGGGGCGAGGGGCGAGGGGCGAGGGACGAGTGGCGAGGGGCGAGGGGCGAGGGGCGAGGGGCGAGGGGCGAGGGGCGAGGGGCGAGGGGCGAGGGGCGAGGGGCGAGGGGCGAGAGGCGAGAGGCGAGAGGTGAGAGGCGAACACTGGTCTGGACTGGAGTGGACTGGCGTAGCACTCTGGGGAGAAATGGCTTAGATATTTGTATTTTCACCTTCTTTGGTAAATAATTCTACAATTTAGATGCCAAGTGTGTTAGTGCTGTGAATAGTGCTGAGCGTGCTTTTTGTGTGTTTACAAAAAATGTTTAAATTGATGCATTACTATTTCCTGCTAAACTATTATGTCCTATGTCTGCAGCTAAGGGGTTACAAGTAACTAGTTA
Source organism: Teleogryllus occipitalis (assembly GCA_011170035.1). Taxonomy (NCBI): domain Eukaryota; kingdom Metazoa; phylum Arthropoda; class Insecta; order Orthoptera; family Gryllidae; genus Teleogryllus; species Teleogryllus occipitalis. The sequence goes on along the minus strand of BLKR01006061.1, from coordinate 5,840 downwards.
ATTTTCAAACATCAACATCACCTGTGTTACATCAAACCACTCGAAGTTAGTGTTATTATTCGGTTGCAATGGTTAGGAAGAAATGAGTGTTGTATGTAAATAAATGCGCTGTTTGTTCTCGCTGAAATTGGTGTGCATACCTCTTGTTTTCCACTTTCTCTGCAAAAGTTCAGAAAATTTGTAACAAAGGTCTCCCTGTTTTTAACAATGGGTTTGATTTATGTACTGGTTTGGACATGATTGCCGAGCATTCTATTGTTAAAACGTTAAGCCAGAAGCTTCGTTATGCATTTGCCGTGACATGTCTTGGGAAAATTTGACTTACTTCTACGAGATAACATTCAGGTAATCTTTCTGGCCGATATTTCACAATCGCAGCGCCACAATACAAGCGAAGACGCGCTTAATACTTGCCGGTGCTGCGGGTTGCATGGGGCGTCTGTTCAGGGGCGCTTCTGTTTCTACAAACGCAAAAAATCAACTACGCCCCCATTTTCCGTCTACGTGCGACAGACATACGCATATTTCCTTTCAATTATCCTCCTATTTATTGCGCATGTCAAAATAATAAGTTGACACAGTTTTATTGCAATCGGATGCACGGTACCGCAGCGCATAAAATACGAACAAATAAACTAACATTGATTTGTATATATTAGATTTCAGGAATCTCTCACAGTGGGGCACCGCCCCAACCGGATCAAACTCGCAAAAACATATATTTCTAAATATTTATAATATTATGAAAATAAATTTATTGAAATATTTTTAATATATTTACGTTTTTATTTTCGGTGTCACGGTTTTACTTTTAAAATCACAAATGACATGATTCAGTATAGAAAATAACTGGGGCTAGTATTATATATTCAAATATTTAAATGAGAATCATTGAGTAGCACGTGTAACTTTCTAGTTGTGGTTATGTATATATGGTCTGTTGTTGAAACACTGGGAATCATGGTGACAAAGGGCAGTGTCCCCAGCTAAAGGAATTATGGTAAAAAGTGAAATGTGTAAGTTGCTAAGTTCAGTGTTTACTTTCAGCTTTGTAAATTGCATTTGCGAACGTGTAAAATTGAGAAGAATTCAGTGTTCTGATGTGATAATGGACTAAAAAACAGTCTTCCTTTAAAACATACACGACTGTCTCGCGGAACTATGACTTCTTTGTTGCCTAATTGCCCTGCTTACTTGAATCGCCCAAGCACTTCCTACAGAGAAAGTCTTCAAGAAAAGAAATTGAGTTTAGGAAACGAGTATCAGCTTGCTGCTATTGAAATTGTACAAAAGAAAATATTGCAAGATTTAATGTAAGTAAAATCTTTCAGTACTTTCACAGAAGAAGCAAACTGGAGTTGCTTATTTTCGACGATTACTAATAAGGAAGATAGTATTTTTTCAAAATATTAATTGTAATTCTGTTCCTAAAATTATCAATTCAGTTGTGGTGGATAAGGAATTTAAATTTGCAGTTTATTCATGTAAAAAAGTATTAAAAGTTGGGGGTACTACGATATCAGATATTATATATAATTCAAATGAAACTAGTGATGTTTTAGAAAAGTTCATGGTTAAAGTTATATTTTAGTACAAGGAGTAGTAACAGTTCTCATTATGGTTTTGCTTTAATTTAGACATCTTACATCAAACCGATACCAAAATTCACAATTTCGCAAACCTGTTGCTTTTACGCCGAAACAAATAAAACTTTTTACAAAGAAGTGCATATCAGTGCAGTTTATAGTTTTTCATATTGTCTTGTACGCTATTTACCATACAGCCGTATTCTTACAAATATTTCAAACGTTTCGGGTTCATAATATTTCCTCATCGTAGAGCAATTAGGAGATTGTGTTCTTCATTTAGTTTAAAACTTCAAATGGAACATATTGAATTTTTTTAAGTATACAAGAAACAAAGACATAAGTTAAATGACTGGTAAATTAGTGATCCTTATGATGGATGAGATACATTTAAAACCTGGACCTGCCAAATATTTTGAAACAAAAGTATATTGGGATTAGAACAGATAGGATTTCATGTACTGCGCGTTGTAAGTGATAACAGTATTAATAAAAAGTGTATGCAGCTTGTTTCGCCTGAAAAAAGCGTATATTTATGTACAATCTTCCAGATGAAGAAAGTAGACCTCTCTTCTTCTTATTTGATTGTGTAATTAATTATATATTTTCGTCTGGTAACCACAATTTTACTTCGCATTGCAGTGTGTACAGCCCTCTTAGGCGGCCATCTTGAATGACTGCTCAGGCCTTGTATGTCCCGGTGGTGTTTGGTATAAGATTCGCGCTTTGTTATGAGAAGAGTTCTTGGAAAACAATAAAAGGAAAATGTCATGTGAATACCACGCAGCAAGACGAAGAGAGAGGATCCGTTATCACCGTTTGATTTTGAAAAAAGAAGTAACGCACAATATTTTGTTTTCCAAAGTTTTTGTTTATTTGTGGAGAAATTCTCTCATCCTACAAACCATTCCATACAGCGTTGCTTCGTTGAATCGGGAATCACATAAAGGAGGCATCATACATGTCTATGATTCACCAAAAGACCCATAACATCAACAAAACATATTTATTAATTTATTAAACATTGCCATTGATATTAATTCCATATTTGTTTGTGGTATTGGTCCGTCCTATAAAATGTAGTTTGTACTATAGTGCAGACTATAAATTATACGTCTACTTACTTACAAGCAATGACTTGAAGTTTAGTAGGCGGTTTATAAGGACGTAGTTACATTCTGTACATCAACTCAATTACAACTAGAAATTTCCCTTTGACGCTCATTGGATCTGTCTAAAAACTTTCGTTCCGATTCCCGCACCACAAGATCTATCGCACAAACCCGTTCCTGGCTACAAAATGCGTAAATGTGGCAACACCGAGCGCCGTTCCCTGCATTAAAGCGGCCGTCGCGCCGCGCGGCGCCGTGGAAGTGCAGAGAGTGCTTTTGCGATTCCCGGCGAAGCAATGGACCTCCGCGACGCCGCGGCGGCGATTACGCGAATTGCTTCGCGCGCGAACGGGTCCCGGCGGCGCGTGAACGAGTCCGCCGCTGAGAGACTCTCTCGCAGAATGGGCCCGCTCCGCCCAGCGCCGTCTCCTTCCTTCCGCTTGCTTGCGGTCTCCGGCTCTGCTTCGTATTTGCATCGATGCATTCGCGGTGGCCTACAGACCACTGCACTCGTACTTCTTTTGACGAATGGAAATACCCGTTGCGATAGCTCAACGACATTTCGCATCGCAACACTGCTGACCGGGATGTCCTGGGTTCGAGTTCCGATGCAAGCGGATTGATTGATTGAGCGGGCGTGTCAACTGGTAAGACTATTGGTCCCGTAACTGCAGTACAAGTGTTTTTTCGCGGGAGCTGGCGATGATCTTCCCAATTGGATGGGGACATCCAGCGCCGACCAAGAGTTGGTTTCGAGTTTTCCCCTAACAGGTATCTATTACCAGCGGGGCACCGTCTCAGTCGGGACAATCATTAATCTCCTGGATGATCTCCCCACGTATGTGGTCGGGAAATGCATGTAAGTGAAAGTGTGTGTGAGTAAGGGGTAAGGATTAGTCAAGGAACAGGAAGGAAAGATTGCCCGAGGTCATTGTCTCGTTTGTTTGGGTACTACTCCGGCATTTGGTTGGGGTTCGCCTGATATTGATCGGACAACCCACGCAATACTCCGATCAGAACAACCGGTCTTTAGAATTCTCCTCCAGACAGCAGCTAAATTCGACCTTACTATCAAGCTAGTACCGAAATCTGCTGCCGTCGGGACTCGAACCGTACAACTTCACGGTCACAGTCACCGCAGTGTCGTCAGTTGAAGCCCTGATCCACATAGATCGGTATGGAGGCGAATTTTTTACACTGGCAATCTAACAAGGTTGAATTCTACCACTGTTCGATGAAGAATTTAACAAGCCAAGTGCGTTAATCGGTTATTTTTCCTTGGTTTCTCTGATCAATACCAGGGGAATGCCGGTTCAGTACCGTAAGAACAGGTCAAAACCCTGCGTGATCTTTCCCGCCTCATTCTTGTAGCCATGTCTCCCCTTACACACACACACACACACATGCACACACATGCGTTACAGTACCACATACATTGGGAGTATAGTCACACGCATAGCACATATCCCGCTCCCGGGCCACCCTCGGGAGAGATATCTGAAAGGGAAACCCACAAGTCATTGCTTAGGTTAGTTAGTTAATGCCTTATTTTACTTGGTGAGACTCAGGCCATCAGGCCCGCTCTTCTGTCTGACCCCGCAAATTTTGCTACGCTCCTTTCATTATCTAGCGGAGAAATGAGGTATTATCTTGGGCGACGAAACAGGCGATATGAATTTAGCTCAGAGGCTTCTTTTAGGCTTGATGATCTTTTACATGCAGTAAATCTACTACATGGGACAGCTGACTTTACTTCCCCTCCGAAAGAAGGCATACTACGGATTTTTTCGCCCTTGAAAATCCACGGTTTCGATCGAGTTGGAACCCGCAAACTTGTACAACAGCTCGTTACGCTATCCGTTATAAAACCGAATCCGCTTAGGATGGCGCCTGATCTCACGTACTTGTATAAGAGGAACACTGCAACCTCAGGATATAACTTGCACTATACAGAAAGTTTGTGGGATTTTATCACCATAGGCTTTGTGAGTTTCTTCGCTCTCATAACTTATGAACGAATCAACGGATTTTGACAACCGAAGAACCAAACGATTAGCTATTACAATGGATGTAATACAGGTTTTATAATTAAAATAATGCGATGTTACACTAAGGTGTATATTACTCTGTAAAGTTACACTTAATGAATATGAACACTAAGAAGGTAAAATATTGAAGGGTCTACCACGAAAACAGCTCAAACTACTACAGGTTCAAAGCACCTGTTCACTGTTCATTCACGTGCTGAAATTTTCAATGAGAATATACTCCAGAAAGATTTATTGTAGTTTAACACCAATATTTCCGGTGTTAAAACAATAATATTTATAAATTTCTTCTAACGCGAAACCATCCACGTACGTTCGCTGCCCATTGTATCCGAAGAAACTCAGAGAAAGCTGAATTAAAGGAAATTTATTTTGGCCTCAAATGGGGATTTTGTCAGTTCTATTCTTCTATAAACGGATTTTGAATTAAATGAAATTACACTTACATAGAGAAGAGAAGAGACGTCCTTTGCATTTGAACGACATACAAAAAGTTTCGTCATCCTTATCCACCAACCACCAAGAATTTCTCGCCTACCTGAAGCAGAAACATTAGAAATATTCAAATTGTACAATGAGACTTTTTTTCAGGGCACATATAATAATAAATTACTAACATAATAACATTTAATAATAATAATAATAATAATAATAATAATAATAATACTGTATATGTTCTTCTTTTACATCTGTTCTAAAACTGCAAAAACTATTTAGAGGAATATTGACTTGCAAAAATCATTGGGAGTAATTTTCCCCTCTTGCACAAAATATTTTCAAATGCGTTGTTTCATTTCATTGCAAACTAATTTACTTCGTTAAAATCGTAATTTATTCAAACCATACGTAAAGCAAATTCAGTGGTTGTAGGAGAGATCTTGTGGTGGTTCATGAATATGAATGAAGAAATAATCTGACCACAATTACTCAGAGTTGAATATTTTTTAAACCATTTAGCACAGAAAGTTAAGTTTCGTGAAGACGTTTACTATCTTCAGTGGATACATAATAATGCAATAGAATATAAATGCACAAAGAAATAAAAATACAAAAAGAAAATCTAAATATTTTGGTATGACAAAACAATGAAAATA
>BLKR01006060.1:0-65877 GCA_011170035.1 Teleogryllus occipitalis | reverse complement strand
CACATTGTGACCAGATGGCGAAAACGTGGCCAAAACCTCAAAAATTAAAATTTATTTTGGGGGTTTCCAACCATTCCACTTGAAAGAGGAATGTTTCGCACATCTGTTGTGAAAGTATGAAGGATAATCCCTGTACCTGCTGCGTGCAGTGGAAGTTTGAAGTTGGAGTACACGGTCAGTGCTCTTCTAGCGTCAGAGGCGATAGTAAGCTGTGCTTTCCAATAGTTATAAAAACGCGCTACAAAATTATTTTTGCTGTGTTTTGCAATTATGAATGTCCCTGTTGGTTGTAAGTAACACAAAAATTATGTTAATTTACTATGGATTACGATTATTTATATTCGATACAATGTGATATAAAATCTAACTAGCCTAAAAGTAATATATAACGCAATATAACACCTGCAAATTTTAATGACAATTTAGCTTGTATATTAATCATTCAGTTAAAAGAAAATTTGGCTGCGCCTCGTTGCAGATTCGTGTCTTATGAAATATTTTCTATCACAGTGTATATCTCGTAGCGGCAACCAGCATTACTGAGCGGGGACTTAAAACTAACAATCATTCCATTCTCAAGTTCTGTACCGGCAAATATTGTGAATTGCTTGTGATTATGAATATTAGTCATTATAATATTACATTACCTCTGAAGTTAATAAGGTATGGCCGAGTATAAACGCATATTCAAGTTTTATAAACTACTGTTTTTCTGAGCACACGCATCTCTGCGACACGCTGCATTAGATAAATTAAGTGATTCGTTCAAAGGATTCAGTGAAAGAAACATTTATAATAAATTGTTTAAATTGCATTCATCTATAAGATTACTTGATCATCTTTCTAAAAATGCATTTTTCGCGCGGAAGCTGCCAAATAAGGTTTACTGAATAGTTAGTAAAGAATGAATGCGTCATGGCACTGGTAAAATAATTTCGCATGGAATGTTATCAGTTCGTCGAAATATATTTGTATAGATAATTAACTAATTCTTCCGAATACACCTGAATTAATAAACGAGATTTTCTTTCTGTGATCGTAGAGATTGTTTCAATTTTCCTTGAAGGTACCCCGCGGTAGCCTGATTAGTAAAATTAATCGAGAATTTAGTTCACGATTTTTTTCAAGTATAATGAGTGCGCATAAAGATTTATAACTTTATTCGTCGAATAGAGTATTTAAATAAGTTTTGAATGAAGCAAACACTTATTGCAAAATTTCTGCAGTTTTAGGTTTTATGACTAATTTCTTATGTGCGTGTGCAACTCGCCGCGGAACTGTGCCATAGTGAAATATATGAAAAGTTCTGTTCAAAGCATTTTGTACAAATAAGAAATGCGTATAACGATTTATAACTCGTATAAACGAATAGAATAATTCAATAAGTTATAAATAAACCAAACACGTATTACCAATTTATGCAGTTTCAGGTTTTATGACTAATTTATGTGCGTGTGCATCTCGCCGCGGAACAGAGTCTTAGTGAAATATACGAAGAGTTCATGGGGTTTTGTATTAAGAAATGCGTATAACGATTTATAACTCATATAAACGAATAGAGTAATTTTATAAATTATAAATAAAGGAAACCTATATTGCAAATATCTGCGGTTAGAGGTTTTATGAATTTCTTACGTGCGTGTGCATCTCGCCGCGCAACAGAATCATAGTGAAATATACAAAGAGTTCATGGGGTTTTGTACTAATACGAAATGCGAATAACGATTTATAACTCATATAAATGAATGGAGTAATTCTATAAATTATAAATAAAGAAAACCTATATTGCATATATCTGCGGTTTGAGGCTTTATGACTAATTTGCAATGTGCGTGTGCATCTCGACGCGGAACAGTGTCATAGTGAAATACACGAAGAGTTCATGGGGTTTTGTACTAATAAGAAATGCGTATAACGATCTATAACTCATATAAACAAATAGAGTAATTCAATAAGTTATAAATAAAGTAAACACGTATTGCAAATATCTGCGGTTAGAGCTTTTATGACTAATTTCTTACGTGCGTGTGCATCTCGCCGCGGAAGAGAATCATAGTGAAATATACAAAGAGTTCATGGGGTTTTGTACTATTAAGAAATGCGTATAACGATTTATAACTCATATAAATGAATAGAGTAATTCAATAAGTTATAAATAAAGTAAACACGTATTGCAAATATCTGCGGTTAGAGGTTTTATGACTAATTTGCAATGTGCGTGTGCATCTTGACGCGGAACAGAGTATTAGTGAAATACACGAAGAGTTCATGGGGTTTTGTACTAATAAGAAATGCGTATAACGATCTATAACTCATATAAACGAATAGAGTAATTCAATAAGTTATAAATAAAGTAAACACATATTGAAAATAACTGCGGTTAGAGGTTTTATGATTAATTTCTTATGTTTTGTATAAGTTGTGTCTTAATTACATTTTCGGTCGCCATATTGGATCCGCCATATTGTTTTGTGTAATTTTGATATCAGATATGAAATCAGCGACTTCGAAAACCCCCGTGTACAAGTTAGTAAATGAATTCGAACCCATTTGAGGTTTTGGCCACGTTTTCACCATCTGGTCACACCGTGCATCGGGGCCCACGCGCGGGGAGAAGAACGACTGAAGACACCGCGCGGACACATTAGGTTGGTTGGTTGGTTAGCGATTCCGGGTACGTCAACAGCTTAGGTCATTAGCCCCGTAAGCGTAGTGCATGTTTTTTTTATCTGGAAGTGGCGATGATCTTCCCTCGCTGGATGGCAAGATCCGGCGCCGACCTAGTGGGGTTTCCCCCTAACCAGGACTCTCCCACCAGCGGGGCACCGCCCCAGTCGGGACAAGCTTTAAGCTCCCGACCGGTCTCCCGGAATATGTGGTAGTGTAGAGCATGTTAGAGTGTGTGTGTCTGTGTGTGTAAGAGGAGAGGATAGGACAAGTAAAAGGAAGGAAAATCGCGCGCGGTCCGTGGCCCGTTTGTCAAGGTACTGCTCCGGCATTCGTCTGGTATTGATCGGAGAAACACGGAAAACTACCGATCAGATCAGCCGGCCGCTAGATCCAGACAGCGACTGAATTCCACCTAGCTTAAAAGCTAGTGTCGAAAATCCTGCCCCCGTCAGAACTCGAACCTAGGACCTCCCGGTCAGAGGCGCTGCAGCGACATCAGTTAATGCACTGAGCTACAGCTCCTCGTCATTCGGTTGGCGAGGAGCTCATGAGCTCATAGGGCAAAGGGGAATTTACGCCAGTGCCCAGGTTCGTGGGACATTTTGTTGGCGGTAGCATACAACTGACGTAGTGAAACAAACCCCAGCAGTTAATGCAAAACCCCAACATAAATAAATCGGTTAATAACTAGTGACTTGTAGAAGCAAAAATACTGCTGAATAAAACCACTGAAAATGTTTTTCCAAGAAGTAGCTCCCACACTGCTCAAGAACAGAAATAAAATACTATCGTTATAAAACACCAGTAAATTAAATATTTTAACAGAAACAATATTTCACTGCAATACTATACTTTAGTGCATATGGATATAAAGTTTAACGAAAAATAGAAGGAGGAGAAAAACAGAAAAAAGAAACAGCAAGGGGGTTTTGAATTAGTATGTTGCTGTGTTCTTCACTAAACAAATCACGACTATTCTGCACGTTTTTCTTCCGCTCTTGAACCCTCAGAATAGCAGGGACGCCACGACAACTAATAAACATAGTAAGATTGAGTGGATTATATCTTTTATGATAAAAATAGGGATGAAATTAGAGAAATTAATCAACGAGTTTTGTGAACATACGAATGAATTATTCGAATCTTCATTCATATAGTTAATCATTAATTAATTCTCCATGTATTTTTGTCATATTATTAGCAATAGTAGAGACGACAGAAGTAGCAGTTTCATCTTCTCCTCGAACTAGCAGCAACGAGATTTGCAAAGCGTACTGCAAACCGCGTCGCTCATACATCATTGGGACGCTGGCGAAGTTTGGGCGAAATGTGAATGAGAATTCGACCAAACAACTTGGTTTGCGCACGACTGCAAATCACACGACTGAGAGATTAGAGCGGGAAGCAACGAATTAGATGATGAGATTAGACATTTGACGACGAGATTCAAGCTTAAAGAATAAAAAATGCTACTAGAGATAGGATAACACGCCATCAACTCATTTAAAATAACATGTGGTTGAATTTGAGTACCACGAAAAAGATACACGTGGTATAAATCTGCAACCACCTGAATAATCTAGCCATAATAACTTCCGATATATAGAATCACAGAGGATTCCATCGTGTTTTGTTTTTCCTTACATAAAAGTGTAGGTTCTTGAAACACATCATCCCACTAACACCACCTTCCCGATTTTAACTGTGACGCCTTCCTTTTCTTTTCTGAATCGAAACCCACTTCATTATCGTCTCAGGTTTTCTACGTATTTCTATTCATGCAATGTAAGCGTCAATACCAGCTCAAACATTTTACTTCTATGAAAGGGTAAATCATGCTGCGCATTTCCCCAGTTTTTGCCCTTTTTTTGAATTATTTCTCCAAAATTCAATCTCCATTGATGGCAGCCTATAATTAATTTACACCGGTGTTTCCCATACTTCAGCTCCACAAATCGGGTTATTTTCATTAATTACTTGGTATATTTTTCATTTTCCTTTCGACTTGGTCGCGCGTATCATATATTAGGGTAGATTGCCGATAAAACATTAATCTTAGCATCGTACCCCACTATAACGAAAGTTGACCACAATTTTTTTATTTCTGTTTGCGAACGGCTGAGTCATAAACACACACTGCGCGTACCTGATACCCAACATCCGCCATGGACTCTTAAAACCTTGCTCTTCCCAGCGCACGGCAGATGCCCCATGATACAATGATTAGTCGATACTGTTTTACTAGGGCTCAACAGAATGACAAGCAGCGAGAGCGAGGAGTGCCGTTTGCGGCGGGGCATTCCGCATGAGCGACGACGACCCACGCAATGAAGAGGGAGGGGGTGGAGCCTCCGTCAAAGAGATTGATTATCAGTCGCCGCAATTGCAATTCTGCCTCTGAGCTAAACTTAGCTGATCAAAAGAGACATTTTTTAATTTTGAAAATGTTCTCAAATGGAAATGTCGGACCTGCGGTTGGCCAGATCATATTAAGGAAACTCGTGCCGTTGACATTAGTACGCATATACGCAACACGCATGTTAGAAGAAAAGTTAATTAGGAGGTAAGCGAATACCGCACAAAAACCGACAGAAGACACATATTCCGGAAGGTGTTAACAGAGTCAAAATAGTAAAACTGACGGGGACGAGGGAACAGGATGTACAATGCCTATCAGATCGCAGTCCGTTCAGGGTTGGGCAAGAGAGCCATAAGCAATCGGTCGGCGGTCCATAAAGCGAAAATGTAATTAGCCCTGGATTATACGGATGGACATGTTTTCTCTTCAATCACGCAAACTCACAAACATCATCAACCACTTGACCAAAATGACGGATCCGTATGAACATACGTTTCTTTGACAAGCTGCGTAATGACGGAGAATTACATCTCGTATAAGAAACAAAACCATTCGTATAGAAAACCATACATATACCTACATACATGTATAAATAATGTTAAATTTGTACGTTAATAAGGCAATTAGATTGATTGATTGATTTCTTCGTGTTTCCGGGCGCGTCAACTGCTCTGGTCATTAGTCCCGTTAGTGTAGTGCATGTTTTTTCTCGGGAGATAGCTGTGATCTTCCCCCGCTGCATGGCGAGATCCGGCGCCGACTTACCGTCGGCTAGCGGGGTTTCCCCCTAACCAGGACTCTCCCACCAGCGGGGCACCGCCCCAGCCGGGACAAGCTCTAAGCTCCCGACCGGTCTACCGGGATATGTGGTAGTTTAGTGCTTGTTAGTGTAAGTGTGTGTGCAAGGGGAGAGGATTGGACAAGGAATGGGAAGGACAGATCGCGCACGGTCCGTGGCCCGTTTGGAAGGGTACTGCTCCGGCATTCGCCTGGTGTTGATCGGAGAAACCACGGAAAACTACCCATCAGAGCAGCCGGCCGCTAGAAGTCTCCTCCAGACAGCGACTGAATTCTACCTAGCTGAAAAGCTAGTTTCGAAAATCCTCCCGCCGTGGGGAGTGGGAACCTAGGACCTCCCGGTCAGAGGCGCTGCAGTGACATCAGTTGATGCACTGAGCCACCGCTCCCGGTAAGGCAATTAGAAAACAACTACTCTCATTAGCACTCATCCTATTCTCTCTCACTCTGAGTCGAGCGATGTGGCCAGCAGCTGGAAGATGTCTCAGCATTGCAATCTCCACGTGCATGGCAGCGTCCCTCACGTCGCCGCTGAAGTGCGAATTGCTCGGCGCGCCTAAGGGCACATCCCTCCTCTGTGGGAAAGTTCTGCCGACCAGAAGGCGTACCTCGCCCGCGCATGGCCTCGCGGGCGACGAGGAGGAGGAGGAGGCGGAGGAGGAAATGCAGCTGGAGCCGCGCACCGGCCCGACAGGTTCCCCGAATTACCGCCGCGCTGCTCGCAACGCTCGAAAAAAAAAAAAAAAATCAAAAAAGAAAAACAAAAAAATCAGGCCTTTACGGCCCCACCGCCCGATGGTTATGATAGGCGGCTTTCGGCGTGATTTATATAAATAGCCCGCCCCTCCTGCTGCCTCCGCTTCCTCCGCAGCGCCTCGTGGGCGATGAGTGATTTCCAAGGCAGCTCCGCAGGGCGCCAGTCTTTCTTTTTTGTTGATAAACGCTGCTACAAATGGATTAAAGGATCACGTGTGGAATGCGTTGTATTGTTGGGGGGGATTTAAAAAAGGTCCGTGTAAAGGTAACCGAGATCAATTATGTATGTATTTGGCGTTAGTGGGTCGGTAGTCGACGGTGTCCCCTTGCCTGGGCCTAGTTAAATTCTCATGCTTTGGGTTAGAGCGACACGAGGCGAACATGACGTATTCTCTTCTCCATAACTAGCAAGATCCACCTGCTTGAGCTTTCCTTCGTCACACAGCGTGAGATGTCACGTGTGGAATGCGATGTATTGTTGGCGGTGATTTAAAAAAGGTCCGTGTAATGGTAACTGAGGTCAGTTAGTACGTCAAAAAAATCGCACACCATTGATGTGCCAATTACCCAACTTCGCTCACGCATTTCCAAGTCAACGGCGAGGATAAGGTTTCGATCACTGCAATTAACACAAAACAGCCTTGATTGCAGCCAACGCAAAGTTTCCAACAACACGCCAAATTACAGTTTGCGGGGTATCTTGACTCACTTTCCTTGCATTACTCCTACCGTTCAAACACATTAGCGGTTTGTTAAAAATAAACATGTTGTGGGTAGCTACTTGGCTGTCCGGGAGTCGCCGCGTTCTAGGCACAGGTGTCAACGTTTCGGCTGCCATTCTGGGACCTTCCTCACGGCGATGTGCCCTGAGCGGCATCTACCGGACAGCCAATTAGCTACTGACTTCGGCCGCGGAAGCCTACGCTCTCAAAAATATTGCAGCTCGCAAGGCGAATCCCAGATTCGGGTCTAGGTCGGCGATTCGTGGGAAAACTTCACATACGTGACGGCACTCTGCTCCAGTGGCGGCTTTCGTCTCCCAGGGGGTCCGTTAAAATAAATCAAATAGGTGGAAAGTTGCATTAAACGAACGATTGCGAGGGGCGTCCTGATCAGTCCTTTGCGTCTACTAGTTCCTACAGTATGTCGGAAGGGTCTCTACATAACAATTCTATTTATTTACAAAATAATAAATTGCTGCTGATAATGAATTGAGGGACATATTAATGCACCAATAAAACAATTGTTTAGACAGTCTCTAGTAAAAGCGATTACTTTTAATGCATACAACGCGTTCTAAAATCCAGGGTTTAACCCTAGTACTAATAGTGACACGGAGCTCAAATGTTCAGAGAAAACTGTGATTACCAGGGAGCTGTGAATAAAGGCAGATTGCATGACGTCACAAACTTGACACCACCACTGCGACTACCACCATGTTGGTGAGTCCACAAAGCTTGTAGCATAGACAAACAGCATGTGAGTGCTCTGTGGCTTGTAGCTGCGTTCGTGTTCAGTTGTATTGTTTGACATCGTTTTTAATAGTTAAAAGCCTTGTTCCGAATTCCTTTTTGCAACACTTTGTTATGGTTACGTGTGTGGCTAACGGCTGTACAAACCGTACGTGAGAACTGGAAATTACTTTCCACAAGAAAATAGATACTCCATGTATTTTGGAACATTTAGTCACTTTGTAAGTTATTTGTTAATTTAAGTAATTTTTTTCTTAAAGATTTCCTGCAGATCGAAAGCGGAGAGCATTGTGAATTAGAGCTGTTCGAAGGGACAATCGGGACCGTAACGATTAAGGCAGGTTATGTTCGGCTCATTTCCAAGAACACGATTTTGATCAAACTTCTTTGTCGTGTGTGTACGTTTGCGGGAATTCTCAGTTTCATCAAACTTTCCAGCTTTTCCAACACACCTACGAGAAGTAAGTTGTGGAGGAATACTTATTTATTGAAGAGATGTATAAGAGCATTTAAGTGACCATGAACATTATTTTTCAGCGACCTACAAAGAAACGGCGTGTTTTGCAGGAAGTGGATACCAATTGCATTCTTGGCCCATCCTTAAACTTGGAACTTGACGAATCTGATTTTTTGACTTCAGATGAGAGTATTGTTAGGCTTGTTGTAATAGAAGGTATTGGTTTGACAGACGTGTTTTGGACCCACCAATATGGCGGACTGGCTTCACTTGCTGAACATGGAAGACGTTGGTAACTGCACCTCATGTATTCATAGCTCCATGGTGATTACAACAAAAAAACAAAACATTCGTCGCATCAGCTACCACAGACCTTAATGAAATATAGTGACTTGTATGCTTAAATTAAAATAAAATGAATGGCTGTAAGGCTGTCTAAAATATGGTTGATGACACATGTGATAAAAGTCATTTTATTTTGCTCCTAGGATTGCGCTACTCGACCTATGGGCGACATATCCTACCCGCAAAATAGAATGCCACTTCTATCACTCAAATCATAAGTATCTGCTTTACAGTTTCCATTATGTTGGAAGCCAATTTGGATCTTGGCCAACAGCCGCGATACTTCCGAAGTCCTTTTACATCATGGGCATGGGCGATTTGCAAATAGAGAATCAGCCCTCGGCCAGGCTGTAAGAAGGGGGATACTGTCTAGTAGACCCGAAAATGCGCATGGATAAACATTCTAATCTTGTTAAGTGTTTATTGACAAACTAAAAATTTAAAACCAGTGAGATCAAAGAGACAATTTAATTTTTACAAAAAAATTGAGACTCTTGGATTCTGACCGTCCAACCTACTAAGAGCACACAACCATAAGAATTAAACCTTTAAAATGTTATAGAATGTTCAAAATTTTGTAGAATACGGCTTAAGAATCAATTCGAACAGCAACTGTCCCTCCGTAAATCACATGTACCCCACTTGTTTAACGGGAAATCCAAATTCAAAAAATTTTAAGTCTCATCACAACTACTCCCTGCTGCGGCTAATGCAGTGGGGAAACCAAACGGATTCGATTGGAAATTCTGAATAGCTAGAAAATCCAGAGAGTCTAACTCTCAAAACTACAATAGAAGGGTCCAAAATAAAATTTTTCCAGAATTCGGCTTAACAAACATAATTAGACC
The DNA here is from genome assembly GCA_011170035.1 of Teleogryllus occipitalis. Lineage (NCBI taxonomy): Eukaryota > Metazoa > Arthropoda > Insecta > Orthoptera > Gryllidae > Teleogryllus > Teleogryllus occipitalis. The sequence goes on along the minus strand of BLKR01006060.1, from coordinate 56,172 downwards.
GCACGGCGTGTTTTAGGGATTCTGTAAGGCCCAAGACGCAGTTTTCGAGTTGTGCAGAAAATACAGAAATTTAGTTGAAGTTGTATTTTTATTATTAAGGGGGATACAGTTAAATTAGTGACTTTGGAACACATTCTTTGTCCTTACGCTTCCAATAAATGCTCATTTATGCCATTCCGTTCGGTATTTTCTTTAATACATGTTAAAATTCGTTCATAATGCGTAGTGAAGTAACGTGATATAGATATTAATTTATGTTACTTTGTTTTCTTATTTATTTAACTCTGATAATGAACATCAAATTTTCTATTGATGAGAAAATTATGCACCCTTACATTATTTTCTAATATGTACTTACCTTATTGTCTGAATAGCAGACGGACGACATAATTGTCGTAATTCCAAAGCCAGAGGATCAGCCTTTCTTTGGATACCGACGTTACTTACAATTCGCACAGCGTGCATATTGAGATGTCCAAAACTCTGATTACTTCACAACCTCTGAGAAGAGGTTGTGAATATGACTGAAGAATGTAATAAACGGGATACAATGGGTGGGAAATCTGCCTGAATCTACTTCATGCTGTAATAAATTTGAACCCGGGTATCCAGAGGTTGAAAAGTAGGAGATGCCTCCGACATTTTATCACAAACGTTGTATAATCGATACCTAGACTTCATACTAGTAATCGCATGTACCATTACGGTTTCGCAAAAAAGTAGTTTTTTGTCATGATATGGGACTCCCAGAGAACTCCTTCCAATAAAATCTGAGCGGTACTTTGACTGGAACAGTAAATGTTAAGTCCATCCCGAAAAACACACACACACACGCACACACACACGCACACACACGCGCACACACGCGCACACACACTCGCGCCGAACACCAAAGCCCATGCTTCAATTGAATACTATTCCGAAAAGAATTGTTCGCGAAATTCTGATGAACTAAAATCTCTCAAGCGTTACGTTTCTTCACGGGAAATGCACAACAAATTCATGCCAGACCAACCCTATCAAACAGTTTGGGGATCACCATAATTCGTTATCATAGGGGCTCCAATTTTCGTAATGTGAGGTAACGAATCTGGTTTCATGTAATCAAAATTATCGTTCAAACCCGGACACTCCTTTGAATTTCCCTTTTTTCTGAGCGAATCAGTGTTGCAAAACAAGCAATGCAGGTTGTCTCTCACTTGGGACGTAGAGAAACAAGTCCTGAGAGTATAATCTTGTAAATTCTCAGATGTCAAATGAGGTCCCATTCGCATAATCGACTGATGGAAGTTTCAGTAGTCTGTTTCTGAGTAATGCTAATATTTTTAGGTATAATGAAGAGGCAGAAACTTTTTAATGATCCACTAAAGCCATAACCATGAAAATTTATGAGACAGGCGGAGAGAAATTCACAAAAGCAAGCAAGCTGGATAAAGACCTTACAACAAACCTATCGTTTTTATGGAAGTTCCCCTTCAATTTGATAGATTTGTTTCCCTTAAATGTCTAAATAAAGAGTGTTCGAAATGTTTTGATTATAATTAGAACACAAGCTATGTTTTAGGTGCTAAAATCCTTACTGTGTTCTAACAATGAATAAATATAGAACATCCACAGACCACAGATGGGTAATGTAATTTAGGCAATAACCTTCTCGTATTCATTTACTGATAGAGCATAAAGATGCTTTTACAAAGTGCAAACACGCTGTAGCACGTAAAAGAATGTGCACAGCAATATAATGCAATTAATATATATATATTTAATGTCATGTTAGAGTTCCTAAATTTACACAGAAACAAAAACCGTAAGACGTGTTTGCACTTATGTTTGCTGAGCAGAGGTACAGCATCTACGTGACAATTAATTACGACAACACAAACTTGCAGAAGACAAACAAACAGAATATAAAGCTCGGGGGTTATTGCGAAGGTAGAATTCAACGTGAGCAGAACGCGAACGAAAGTCAGAATGGAGACCAAGGTGTCAATATTTCGCAGAAAGGTAGTCAAATTGACAAAGCCTTGAATGACGTGACACTTTATATAGAAAGTCTGTGGATTCAAGAGCGGCAAGAACCCAAGAGACTGAACACTGCGTAGGAGAAGGAGGCGCTTTAAAAAGAAGAATTCTATTCTCTGAAGTAACGCCTACGGTTGAGATTCCTCACGTTGGTGCCGTACACGTGTTTCACATGTGAAAGTGGGACGGCGTGAGATTCACACGGAGAATTTGCCAGTTCAATATGCTATGTCGCAATGGGCATGAAGTCGTTTCGAGAACGTTCCAAAATAACGATTTGTTTCCATTGAAACGCCTACATAACCCATTTGAAAAGCCTAAGTAGACATACAGTTAGCATTTCTATGTACGCCTGAAAGAGTAGAAGCATCGCCCAAAGCGAATATGAGGTGACAACCTACACACAACAATAGTTTTCGAAAATACTCTACTTATGATTGTCGAAAACCTCCGCAAAGAATTTCAAGGACACTAATTAAGGTTCAAATTTAATTTTTCACGGCTGTGATTTGGCCATAAAAGAGGATTCGCGAACAAAAACGGCATTCTTCCATTGTTCCACTTCTTACGTTGAACAATCCGGTTGAAATGCTCACTCGAATTTGAAATGCTAAGTATTGTAGCCAAAAATTTACCGCCCTGATATGACCACACACTCATCACCTCGCATTTCAGGGTCGCCATAACGCAATATAATTTCAATATTTATTATGATCCTCAGAATTCTTTTCGACCTTATCTTGCATTAATGGTTTGAGGGAAAGGTGATAATGACATTGACATATACCAGTGAAGTAATTGTGAGATGGAAAGCACGAAAAACGGGAGAATCCCGAAGAAAACTACCTCCATGTCCAAAAATACACCGTGAATTGACCCCAGTAGCCAGAGGCGGAAGTTAAGCAGTCTAAACACCATATTAAGGGTCGCTCCGAGACCGCGAAACAGATTAAGTTAGGAATTTACAGTAGATGAGCGAGTGGTTTCTTAAATGCTCAATAACAACAACAACAATAATAATAATAATAATAATAATAATAATAATAATAATAATAATAATAATAAAAATGAAAATAATAATAATAAAAATGAAAATAATAATAATAATAATAATAATAATAATAATAATAATAATAATAATAATAGCTCATTTGAATGAGGGATAACTCATTCTCAAAGGAAAGAGGCCCACTTCATTATGTGTTCTTCATTCGGCCTTCTCTTTCTCGGTTTATGTTTTATGTTTAAACGGCTGTCAGTTCCTGGAAAATATTATGATAACAATTTTGCAAAAAATCCGCAGTTCTTTATGCCACACATCATTCGTACTACGAAGTGGTACATCGGAAACAAGGATAAACCATTGGAAGTGCATAATTACGATCGCGAAAGTATACGAGTGCGATCGCGAAAGTATATGAGCGAAGTTCGACTCTTTAACAAAATATTAAATGAGTATACTCCGTGGCCATACAATCAGGAACCAGCTGGAGCAAATGACACGTTGTCCCGTTTCCGATCACTTAAGGAAACACTCATTTCCCGTTCACCTTAAACATACGAAATACGAATATCGATATTTTCAGTTACTTGTTTAAAAGTCGCATGCCAATGAGGAATCAACGATGGACCCCAGAGTAGATTTTTCCTACATTTTTATGTGAGTAAGGAGTTTTTTTCATGGTTTGGGACTTTATTGGAACTTTTATAAATCCTTCGTGGCAAGTCATATCGCAAAACTTACTGAAAGTTTACCAAAGAAAAACAAACAAAAACAAAACAACAACGAAACCGTCGCCAAGCATAATCGCTTTGTAGCAACTCCGGAGCTCTTTTACAGCCAAGGCTGCCCCAAAACACATTTGAAACTTATTTCAGTATCTGACGATATAGGTCATAGCTCTGCAATCGGAGGAACATCCCTATACACTTTTGAGTAATCCTCGAGTGTGCGGATGTTCGGATGTGCGGTTCCGTCACTCACGGCTAGACCACTTCCCGTGCACCAATCGAGACATATCAAGTGACATTCAATGCGTCTGGATCTCCTGATGGGGAACTGATAATTTGTTTTCGGATTCGGACAGAATATTCAAAGAAATTTTCCAAGACGTACTTTTGCGTGTTTTAGTGCTGCGATCTTAGTGGGGAGATGGAGAATTAAACCAATACCACCTAAATATATCTATGTAGGCGGCGTTGATAAAATTCCAGTATCCCATAGTCATTTTCAGTCCACAGCACCATAATTTTCTTCCATGATGATGTTTCTTCCTGATTGTTTACAAACCACCAATATGAAATGAACATCGTGCAGCAGGATTTTTAAGATTCGTAGTATTTCATGGGTACTTTTTATAATAAATTTCCAAATTGCCTTGGTACACTGAATTTGAAGAATATGAAGTAAACAAGAAGAAAACCTTAAATGTAAGTGTAATACTAGGAAATACATTTCTTAAGAGTGCAAAGATCAATTTTCAATTTAATGCGACTTAAAACTTTTTCACATAAACATACAAAATATTAAGCTTTTACTATTCGAATTATTCGTACCTTCAAGTATTTTTTACGGACATAATGATTTTGAAATTACAATATTACCAGTTTATATTCCGTATGGAGGTAATATTGGAGGTAATTGGTAATATGGAGGCCATTAGGTGTTAGGAATTTTTCAACGGAGTATAACATTAACAGCTACTACGATTCATTGGCATGTCCAATGCCAGATTCTGTCAGAACATTTTTGAACAAAGCCAGGCATGAAAGAAATGAAGGGAAAAAAAATCAACACTTGAAAATACTTGTAGAACAATTTACTGCGTCGGCGATACCACATTCCAATGATTGTAAATGTTGAACAAGTTCGTCAAAAATGGACATTGCCATTTGCGTCCCCATGGAAAGGACTAAGAGGACAAAAATGTTCAAATTGTATATGCCTTTCCTACACTTCCAAAACTGTAAATATTTTAACACAAACTTGCAGAAAATGGTTGTCATATATTGCTTAATTCGTGTAGCATTGATTCTTCAATGTATACAATTTTTGTCCGTTTAAGTTGGGAATTATTCCGGGTTGGGGCATTTAGTCTCCTCCCCATCCATTGGTATTCTCCGGGTATCGGGATGACATTGCTAAGCGACTGTTATGCCTAGTACACACCAGCAACGAAGTCGCTAACTTCCGTACATTAAATACTGGTAATCAAACTAGTTTGATTTTTTGGGAGAAGAGCTACTTTTTTTGGATTCCGTACGTTTTTTGTGCTCTCACTTGAATTGTGATATAATGTTGTGGATCTTATTCTCCATCTCGTGAATAAACCTAGTGTATTTTTTAGCCAGAGATTCTAGTGCTTTCCTGCTTCTGTCTCTTTTTTTATATTGGGCAAACTTAATGTGCAAAAGACAAGCGAAGGTGTGTAAATCCTGAAAATTGTTTAGAGCATCCATCGCAAATCAACAAAACGTGGCTATCTGCACAATGGAATCGGCGCGTCCCAGGACTTCGTCTCGCGACACGTCCAGACTACATCATGTTGCGCAACATTTGTATCATGTATCCCATTTCGAATGGGAAACATGCGACATGCAACTTTTGTATCGTGACAGACACGGGAGAAAATGTCACGGAACATCCCTGGGACTAGCCGCGATTCACGTGTTTCGGGCATTCATCGCTAGGTGTGTACTAGTCTTTAAGGATTTCCTTATTCCTTTTAGACTACTCTTTCAGAAAGTGACAGGGAGGCGGGGCAGGCGGCGGGCGGCCTTGCCGTGTAGACGGAGATGACAGTTGCGGCACCCGCAGCCCCTGCTGGCGCGCACGCAAGCGCGGCTTCTCGGAAGCGCCGGCGCCCTTCTTTTATTAATGACTACAGCGCTCGCCGCCCATTCGGCAGATGGCGCTATCAAAGGAAGCGACCACGCGAAACATCTTAATTTGTGGTAATGGGCTTTTCAGAAAGGGTATTTTGGAAAATATATTCAATGGATTATTTCTGTATCACATCCACTCAGAAGTCTCCTCGCAAGGTTCGTTCGAACTCATCCTGTGAACGTTACGAGGCCGTAATTTAGTGTTCGAAAGCGATAATAATGTTTCAAATACAACCTCAAGTGCTTTAGTTGCGGATTAAAAAATAAAATTTAACTTATTCGATTGAGAATTCGCAACGACTATCTGTGTGACGAGGGTTGGCCTGTATCTCTATTAAGTACCACTTGCAATAGCACTTGAACGGTTGAGATGATAATGATGTTCATCCTGTATACTGTACAGCGATTCGGTAACTAGCGCCCGACCGTCACTCATAGTTGCAAATGAGGGATAATTTATTTAGCATAAGGCATACTAGGGAGTTTTAAAGCTTGTGCAGAAGTGATTAATAGCTTATTTGATTCAACTTCGCTAATTGATTGGCACCTTTGTTGTTCGTTAGTGAAATGCAGTGAATGACCATACTGGTTTTCCTGCTTAACGTGAATCCTTAAAACATGCTTTATGGATAAGACTGACGATAGTTAAATCCAATTATGTAATAACATACATTTATTAAAAATGTTTTCTTTATTAAAAAACTTCTTTTACACTCTGTGGCCGCGAACAGGCAAGGTAGGCAACAGTACAATGAGTTTAAAAGTCTTGAAAATGCGTGAAAAAAACGACACATGAGAGTACCGCTAGAGACGCCACGCTGCGCAAGTACTCATTATTGACTGAATGTGGGAGGTGAGACTTACGCCTGTATGACTTACTTTTTTTTCAGACACATGACGTGTTCGTTTGCCATTGTTTTCTGTCGTAAGCAAGATGATAAAATACTCATGAGAGTATGTAAGATGATGAGAGATTAATGGTTACGAATGAGTTTTGACCTCAGATGCAATCCGTGGTGATACGAAAAGTCATCCCACACCTCAACATGATGGAAACATACATGTGCGGCAGGAGGCTCGATTGCTTGGTTGATGTTTCCGGTCCGTCAATGGCTAAGTTCTTAGTCCCTTAAGTGTAGTATATGTTTTATCGCGTTGGGTGGCGGCGGCGATCTCCCGCTGGAAAACGAAATCCGGGGCCGACCAACATGTCATCTAGCGAAGTTTCTTCAACAAGGTATCTCCCAACAGCGGACCACCGCCCCAGCCAGGACAAGCTCCAGGCTCCCGACCGATCTCCCGGCTTTCAAGGAAGTGTAGTGCGTGTTAGTGTTTACGTAAGGGGTGAAGACAGGTCAAGGAAGACAAAGAAAAGATCGCGCACGGTTCGTGGTCCACTTGTTAAGGAACAGCTCCGGCATTTGCCTGGTGTTGATCGGAGAATCTACCGATAAAAACGACTGAAAGCTAGAATTCTCCTCCAGACATCAGCTGAACTCGACTAAGACATCTAACTAGTGTCGAAAGTCCTGCCTCCGACGGGCAGGAGTCTCGAATCCGCTGCCTCGGGCTACTCTGCGCCACCGCAGCCAGCTCAACGCTGAGATACAGATCTATAAAACCGGATATCGCGCCCTTAAAAAAATAATCTTCAATTACGGAGGCCCTGAGCCACGCGCGGCGCAGCTGGGGCGGTGACCCAGTGCGCAGCGAAGGGCGGGGCGGTAGGGTGAGGGCAAAAACAAGAGGTCGGCGTCCCCACGCATGCGCCACAGGGCGGCGGTGGGGGGGGGCGGAGGGAGGCGCAGCTGCTAATGCGGATCCGGAAATGCCGCTCCCAAAGAAATGCGCAGATGCCCTTCGCTCCGACGGCGGCCCACACGCGCAATGTTTATGCCGCTACGGAAAGGGGCTGGGAGCGAGTATCACAAGTTTTGAACCCTCAACAGCACTTGAGGGGCAAAAGTGACAATTCCACTTTAACTACATATTAAATGTTTATAGTTTTCAACTTTATTTTATTTATTTATTTTACACCAAAAAACAGTTAAAACTGCGTATGACGTGCTATTTTATTTATTCAACGCTTATTTATTTATTCAACGTTAAAAACAGAAAACAAAACTCTGTGGCATTCTTTGGAGAGAAATGCAATCTGTGCAAGTTTTCTTGGGATTTGAATTGATTGATTGATTTTTGCGTGTTTCCGGGCGCATAAACTGCTTTGGTCATTAGTCCCGTTAGTGAAGTGCATGTTTTTCTTGGGAGATGGCGATGATCTTCCCCCGCTCGATGGCGAGATCCGGCGCCGACCTACCGTCGGCTAGTGGGGTTTCCCCCTTATCATTCTCTTCCACCAATGGGGCACCGCCCCAGCCGGGACAAGCTCTAAGCTCCCGACCGGTCTCCCGGAATACGTGGCATGTTGTGCATGTAAGTGTGAGTGTAAGGGAAGAGGATAGGACAAGGAAGAGGAAGGACATATCGCGCGCGGTACGTGGCCCGTTTGGTAGGGTTCTGCTCCGGCATTCGCCTGGTGTTGATAGGAGAAACCACGGAAAACTACTGATCAGAGCAGCCGGCCGCTAGAATTCTCCTCCAGACAGCGACTGCATTCGACCTAGCTGAAAAGCTAGTATCGAAAATTCCGCCGCTGTCAGGAGTCGAACCTAGGACCTCCCTGTCAGAGGCGCTGCAGTGACGTCAGTTGATGCACTGATAAGTAGAATAATGCACAGTAGAATAATGTACCTATTCACAAATAAAGTAATAATTATTAGATTTACGTCTTTTTCACAAGTCACTGCACCATTAATTGTAACAGATAAAGATAATATGGTTTTCTTCATAGAACTTTCTGGCACAATTTATTACAAAGTAGAGGTAACATTCTTAAAATAACGGATATATAAACATGTAGCTGAAAAACCTGGCGTTGCGCGGGAATTTATCACAATCATCTATTACACAGAAAAAGGAATTAATTTTGTCAATAGTATATATCCATCCTGTCCTTCCCCCACCAACCCGTTTATCTACAATCTGCCCCTTCTCGCTCACCCCTGCCGGCTCGCTACCACAATCGTTCTTACGAACACCTGCAAACAAATGCATTGTTGCGTGCTCCAGGCACACTTTCAGTAACAACTGTGTCCAATCAGTAACAATTTTGACCTCAGTGCCTTATCGCATTATCGGAATGCATTTACTAGGAAATTGTATGACTTTCTGAAAACGTCTGATATATCTTGGGGAATTTCTTCACCATTTTCGAAGTATTAGCGGAAAGCTGGAAGAGTGCGTACTCTAATTCCGCTGCTAGGATAAGGAAAGGACGATAGGGGTAGCTTTTACGAAGTCTCATGAAGACAATACTTTTTCTCTATTTTTCAAGGTAAGTGAACAAAATTTCGAAATAACCAGGTTTGGGTGTAAACAAACAAACTTTATTTACCTAATCGAAAATAATGATCCAAAAATTTCCCCTAAATTATGCCCGACAAAATACATTACCTTTTCATACATTCAAAATATATCAATTTGAGAGTAAACCCCATTGAAATTGGTTCAACCATTTCAGAGATTAACCCAAATGACCAGGCAGGAAAAATTGTAATAACAGATGAATGGGTTTTTGTATCATGTAAATAAGGATATATGAACTTATAAAAAAAAGTTATTTTAAAATCATACGCACTTGAATTTTATGAACACAAATGGACGATTACTCACACCTTCCTTGCACTCCCGGTCCCGGGATCACACCACCACAGCGAGCAGCGAGAGGTCCAGTGGACAAGAGGGTGACGCATTGCGCGTTGTGCGGCCGGGGGGAAGGGGGAGGGAGGGGAGGGGAGGGGGATCGGGTTTCTCCTCGTGACAAACTGAGCGCGGCGCGCACACAAGCGCTGCCTCGGCGGCGTCTAATTGGCTGGCGGTCCCAGGCGAGGGACGGGAAATGTAACGAGAAGCAACGCGGCTACACCACGCAGATGAATGGAACGGCGCCGAAAGCAGCAGATGCATCATCATTATTACAAGATACACTGCTTATATTTGTAAAATATGAGGTAATAAAAAAGGGTGTTTTGGAATTTTATCCGTTACAATTACGTGAATTATACCTATACCGGTGACACACACCTCACAGCTAGAGTGTACAAGTGTTCGATCCCGTCGAAGTGACAGAAATTTAATTTATTTTAGTGTGACCAGATTCAGAAAAAGAAGGAACACTCAGCAAATTGGCAAAATTTGATAATCCTCCTGGGTAGAGTCATTATTGTGTCATTATTCATTCCACTGAGGTAGAAGTCACCGTTTTCAAATTAACACGTTTTTACTAATCCTTATTCACAATTAAATTTTAATTTACCTTTTGACACTAACTGGAGCAAGGATTTTGGGTTTGATTGCCTTTTTTCATACTTTTTTGTTGACAATTTCTTGTAGGTCTTTGTTGGTCTTCCCTCCAAAAATTGTAGAAGTCCATACAAGAAATATATTTCAAATGGAACGTTGTGAATTATATTGCTTTCATAGTTCTAAGAGAGAACTATCTCATCAAAAACACAGTACACCATTTATTAAAGACATTTTTTCGTCCCGTTTGCAATTTTCGACACTTTTTCACACACTGGTCGCTTTTTCGAAAAAAGGGACAATCGTGTTATAATCGCAGCGTCTGATCACACCACTTCACGTGTTTCACATCAGTGAATTTGTGGCGCACCAACCGGAATCAAATTCGTAGCTTGACTGCTCCGATCAGTGGCTTACCAGATCACTTTCAGGGCAATGCCGGGGCAGCACCCAACACATACACAAAGGGGCCCCGAATCGCGCGCGACCTTCACTTCCCATCCTTCTCCCATCACCACCTTCATCCCCATCGCATCATTTCCTTCGATTTGGACTGGGGAGCCGTCATAACCGGCCGTGGCCTACGGTGAGGCTTTGAGGGCACTGCACCCGAGTGGAAGAAACGGAAGGGCAAAGAAGACTACTACGTACAGAAGCAATTGTGGAGGTGGGGACGGAGGCGAAGGTGGGACGAGAAGGCACTTGGGGGACGTACGTAAGGGTGGGGAAATACGTGGGGGCGGGGGTGGAGATGGTGCGATGGCGGAGACATAGGTGGTGACGGAGTCGTAGCTAGGATGGGGAAGTAGGCGAGGTGGGGACGGGTAATAAGATGGGGAGGGGTCGGAGGAGGGGACGTACGTGGGGGCGGGGACGTAGGTGGTGTGGGGACGTAGGTTGAGTGAGGTCGGGGACGAAGGTAGGAAAGGGGACAAAGGTGGGAGTGAGGACGTAGATGGGGCTGGGACCTAGGAAGGATGGATACGCAGGTGATGCAGGGAAGTAGGTGGGGATGGAGACGTAGGTCGGAGAGGGGGTGGAGACGGATGTCGAGGCGGTGACGACGGTGGGGCGGGTCGGAGGGGGGAGGAGACACGAAGGGGCAGGGGCCTGGACGGGGACCGGGCAGGGAAGAAGGAGGGGGGGAGGGGGAGGGCGCTGAGATGTGGGCGGGGCGGGGTGGGAAGGAGAGCGTGACGGGGCGGAGCGGGGCCGGGCGGGGCGGGGCGGAGCGGGGGGGGCGAGATCGAGGGTAGGGGCCCTGGTGGGGCGACGGGTGAGGGCGTGAGCGAGGCGAGGGCGTGAGCGAGGCGAGGGCGGAGTGTCGGGTGACCAAAGCAGCTTCGCTCAGACGCCCAGCTGTCTGTAACGCGATCTGCTCCAGTGCAGACCGTCTGCGACCCATAAATCCTAATGGACTAAGCAGCAAATAGCATTTTCCACTTCGCGGGAACACGCAATTAACACAGCTGACCTCGCAAAACTATTTGCCTCTGAAAGAAATGGATAATTAAATTGCAGTTAACAGGTACAGTATAATACAAGAAAGACCACTCTTGCCATAGTTTTGGCACACATTCTTCCTTTGATAGTTCACCACTTCACATGAAATGTGACGAACGATGTTAAATGATATTAGATGTGTAATTTCCACAGGATCATCGTATGAATTCATTTTCTTTCTAAGATCATACTTAAAACAATCTGACGTTCTTTAATACAAGTAACTCCCTAACTCGCTCTGCTTATTGACAACAAGAAAATTAGTTTCGGAGAACAAAAGATAGTATTGATGTGCATGAAGTCGTGCTTCCCCAAGTACTATTATTACGATCCTTCCTTCGTACCATGCAGGAAGTTTCAGGTATTGAACACAAGACTGAGGGTGATCGACGAAATTAAAATAATATCCTAAAAAATTCTCTCCTTATGAGTTATGTGTCACCATTAAGTTTCCATTGTATGATATTATCCTAAAAGACTAAATATGATTCTAAGAAGCATACTTCAGCATCTGGGTCAATGACCCCAATCTAAATCATGTTTTCCTCCAGTTTCTCTTGATCCTTTGAGGACATTCGGGAGAGATATCCACGTGCTTTGCTTGAAGTACGTGCAGTAAAATGATGGTGTAGGAATTTTGAAGATCAAGAAATCTTACGCAAATTTTACTTCTCCCCATAGGTTACAAACAGTTGTTACATATTTTTGACAATAAGTAAACAAATAAATAAGTTCCTCCCAGTTTATGAATCTGGTTTACAACCAAACCTCATTCTCAACATTAGAGCAAAACTAAATCGGCCTCGTGCTCGTCACGTCCCAGGACTGTCCGTTTCCGACGCTTATTTTCTTTTCATTTCCATTTCCCCTTCGACGGTTGCGTTCTCCAGAAGAGGAGAACGTGTACAAGGCTCGCTTTGGGATGAGAGAGCGTTTGGTGCAAGGCAGCAAAGTATTTCGGGAGGCGGTCGGTCACTGCCCCCCACCTGTTGCTCGCAGTCGCAGACTCCGCCGTCGCCATGGTAACCGTTGACCCCACTGACCCCATTGTTCAAGAAGTTCGGAAGAAGCGGACTTAAAGAGTGTGATTTGATTCCTGAACACCAGCACTTCTGCCTTTACGTGATTCATACATATGAACGAGTCTCCTCATTACACACCTGTTAACTCTTTTGTATAGGAATATTGTAAGAAAATAATTACCCAAAATTTGTGCACTTACGTAGTAGTGAATAAACCTATGTGTTAATCTCAGGCTTCATCAAAATATTAGGCATTTTGAGGAAAATGGGTCAGATAGAAAGTTAGTGGACCACACAAATTTCTTTTAAATCAAAACAAATAATATATGATGTTTCAATTACATATATATGTGACCAAATGCAACAAATAATATGCGTAAAAGTACCTTTAATCACAAATAGTCTGGGTTGAAGCACGCTGATGTGAAATATTATAATCTTACCATATATTATCTAAAAATGCAAGAATTAAGTGATTTTTCAACAATCCGGTGAACAGAGAAAGCTGCGAACACTGACAATCAAACACTGAATATGTGCAGTGCCTCATTCCGAATACAATATTGAAAGAAAGAAAGATATGACTAAAAAGATTCGTTACACCCTGTGTCATAACACTAGTGTGAATTGGTATTTGCAACTAACCATAACCGGGAGTGGTAGCTCAGTGCATCAACTGATGTCACTGCACCTCTGACCGGAAGGTCCTAGGTTCGAGTCCTGACGGTGGGAGGATTTTCGACACTAGCTTTTCAGCTGTCTGGAGGAGAATTCTAGCCGCCGGCTGCTCTGATCGGTAGTTTTCCGTGGTTTCTCGGATCAACACCAGGCGAATGCCGGAGCAGTACCCTACCAAACGGGCCACTGACCGCGCGCGATCTGTCCTTCCTCTTCCTGTCCTATCCTCTCCCCTTACACACACACACTAACATGCACTACACTACCATACATTCCGGGAGACCGGTCGGGAACTTAGAGCTTGTCTCGGCTGCGGCGGTGACAATTACACTGGTGGGAGAGTCGGCGCCGGATCTCGCCATCCAGCGGGGGAAGATCACCGCCATCTCCCGAGAAAAATCATCCACTGCACTAAAGGGACTAATGACCGAAGCAGTTGACGCGCCCGGAAACACGAAAAAATCAAACTAACCATAGTCGGTTGCAAACGCGAATTCGCTCAATAAAAACAGCGGATTTCTGTAGCTCAGAATGGTGAACATGAAAGCGTGAGTCAGGCTCCGAGGCTCCGCTGCGCGCATATGGCAGAAGCCGAGCTCTTGCGGTCAACACAGTCGCCGGCCACGGGTCAACCGACCGCGCCGGCTGGGGCCACCGCCACGTCATGCGGCGTCACCACACGCGGGACGAGAGCGCGTCTCGCGAAGCGCTGCTGCTTATCTCGAAATAACTCCAGAGACGCTGGAAAGAGCATAAATAGCTCGCCCGAGCGCCTGCAAAACAAAATCGACGGCGACACGTCAACAGTGACTTCGAAATGACACATCAACATGCAGATGCATGTCGCCGCCAGAGACAAAGAGTTGACACAGTTCCGCGTTCCGCGTACGGTACATGATCAAATTTCAAGTCGCAAAGGATAAAAATGTACGTGATCCGGAATTTTTGCCACGACGATTTGATTGATTGATTTTTTCGTGTTTTCGGGAGCGTCAACTACTGTGGTCATTAGTCCCGTTAGTGTAGTGCATGTTTTTTTCGGGAGATGGCGGCGATATTTCCCCGCTGGATGGCGAGATCCGGCGCCGATCTACCGTCGGCTAGTGGGGTTTCCCCCTAACCAAGACTCTCCCACCAGCGGGACAAGCTCTAAGCTCCCGACCGGTCTCCCGGAATATGTGGTAGTGTAGTGCATGTTAGTGTAAGTGTGTGTGTGTAATGGGAGAGGATAGGACAAGGAAGAGAAAGGACAGATCGCGCGCGGTCCGTGGCCCATTTGGTAGGGTACTGCTCCGGCATTCGCCTGGTGTTGATCGGAGAAACCACGGAAAACGACAATATGCGAGCGCGGGTGTCTATGCTACAGAGAGCACATACTATTTTGTCATTTGGAGCGCGTGTTTATTGACTCCGGGCGCGTTAACTAATGAGATCACGAGGTCCCGCATGTGAAGTTGCATGCTGAATAACAGAAGATAGCGATGTTCCTCTCCTGCATGAAGGTGAGATCTGACGTCGACCTACTACATGGCGACTTCCGGAATTTCCCGCTTCGGGTACCTCCGATACTAGATCATCGATTTTGTACCAATTCTATAATTTCGTTTCCCATGTTGAAGGCCTGTGGCGAAATCCTGAACATTGTTATATGTATACCGCACTTTCTGGAAGCTACCTCTGACATTGTTTTTGAGCTTTTCTGAAATATGAAGTTCCGTCCTTAATAATTCTTCTATAAGACAATTACACAAACCACTAACTTCTGGATCATTAACACACTCCATTTACATAAAAACTTTAGAGAAGCGTAACTTATGAACGACCAGAGAGGAGAGAGGGCCTGTTCACCGCAATATTTTGCGGTGCCTCCAGACCGCCCAGACGCGCATCCTCCCCTCTCCCCGCCCATGAAACATGAGGAGACCTAGGTTATCGCGGATGACATGCGGTGCCTTCGCCTGCGCTAGCGAATTCTCTGGGCAGCATTAAGAACTGTTTGAAACTTCTCAATCTACTGCACTTCATAGCGCTTACGGACGCGGAAGACTGACTGGCTCTCAGTAGCAAAACAGAGTTACTTTTTGGCATCTGTTTTAAAGCTTTCAAAATCTCTAATTTTTACAGGATTACCAAACTTCTGAAATATTTATTACACACTTCGAATTACTAGGCAAATCGGTGGTATATGCTGTGTATCAAAGAATCTGCCACTGTTGTAAGCATAAAAAGGTTGCTAGTGTGACGTCGTGGGAATACACAATAATCACAGACACGAGCTTCAATGATAAATATGTACAGGTTTATTCACAATATGTACAGTACTACTTTAAGTTACAGCTCTGGTAGATCTTTCCTTTCCTGATCGCAGGAGCGATCCTTAAAAATGAATAACTGACTCGTGGCCCGCGCCACTCCTCAGCGAGCCTCCCGCACACAGCAGACAGCTCCGGCGACCTCTTGTCACCCGTGGATATAGTCCACAACGGCGTCCCAACACATGGTTTGCCGCACGAGCCTAGCTCGGCTCCGCACCGCCCTGGGCGCAAGTTTTTGTGCGTTCGCACGAGGGTTCCCTCTCAGCTCAACAAACCCCACCCCCGCGCTCTGCGTTGGTTCTTATATAGCCCCCACCCACGTGACCTGAAACGTCACTGGGTTTTGCACACGGCCCACACGGACCGCTTTGCCAGGCATTTTTGGACATCCATTTCCCTGGATTCCAAGAATTTGACACGCGGCACGCGGCAAAAATGCGCTGTCCCGTACTTTGGGCATCCCTTTCCCTAGCTCTTAGGATTTCCCAGAATACCTCGGCGTGTCACATCCTGCCTGGCCCCTGGCGTCTAATCCTCTGCCGCCGCCCTTTGTGGCGGTTGCTAACTGTAGTCCTACAATACGTTACATACTTCTCCATACCCTATTTTGAATTTTTTATGCAGGATATAACCACAATAAAAAATTCGTCCCGCAACTAGATTTGTGGATCTGGATATGATTATACCATTTACCTGGCCATTGGGCTCACACTCTATTGATCTCTCTAACCTACTCTATATTTACAACATATTTTTTTTTATCAAAATCTCGCTAATATAAATAACTAACCTACTTCACGTACCTCCTTTCATTCTAATATATACAATTTTCTACAATCTTAAATTACATACAGTCTGCTGCAATTACATCCGTAGTATTCACAATCAAATGATGTGATACTTTCCCTGATACCCCCAGAACCAACAATGTCTTCAGAGCTTCACTTTGTACCCATAATTGCACATACATAAGACACACATGAAACAAACAGAATACACAAACAATACACTTTCAACAATTTGTTACATATATACAGTGATTCTTCTCTTGTCTTGATTTTATACAATGCAATCAAGTGATTCGGTTCAGTGTAGCCCTCCGCATTCCCAGTTCAGTTCAGGTTCCATGTATCAGTAAAACATACGGCTTAAGGCATCAGCATTTACGTGATCCTTACCCCTTTTATGAATAATTTCTAAATTGTATGCTTGGATCATTAATGACCAACGCATCAATCTCGGGTTCTTACTTGAACAATTATTTAGCCATACTAATGGGTTGTGGTCTGTTTCCACTTTAATTTTTGCATTTCCATCCAAATAGTACTTTAATTTCTGCAATGCCCATATTATGGCTGTGCACTCCTGTTCTGTTGTACATCGTAATAATTCCGAATCTGTGAATTTACGACTTAAGTATAACACCGGTTTTTCTTCTCCTCTATCATTATACTGTGCCAAAATGATGCCAATACCTCTTTTTGACGCATCACACTGCACTATAAAATCCTTATTAAAATCTGGCGCGTGAAGGACGGGTTCGTGACAGAGAGCGTTCCTCAGTTTCTCGAATGCCATCTCGCATGCTGGCGTCCACGTTACCCTGCCTTGCCGTTCGCGACCTCGCAATAAGTCCGTTAATGGCGCTGATATACCCGCATAATCGGGAATAAATTTCCTGTAGTAACCCGTTAATCCGAGAAAAGCACGCACTTGCTTTTTCGTTTGAGGTACGGGGTGCTCTTTAATAGTTTTTACTTTGGCCTCTACCGGCCGCATCATGCCACTACCAACCATGTAGCCTAGGTATTGCACATTCTTACGCGCGTATTTACACTTGCTTGGCTGCACATGCAACTTCGCTTTCTCTAATATTAGGAACACCTGCTCTAAATGTCTAAGGTGTTCTTGCCATGTGTCGCTATAAATGGCGATGTCATCCAAGTATGGGACTGCAAATTCTGCACATCCTGCTAATAAAGCTGCCATCATCCTACTACACTGAAAAGGTGCATTTTTTAGCCCGAAGGGCAATCTTAATGGCCTATACGTGCCAAAGCTTGTACAGAAAGCCGCATATCTTTGCGCTCTCGGAGTGAGCGGTATCTGATGATAAAATTTTGCTAAATCCAATGTAGTAATAATCTTAGCTGCCGCTACTGCTTCTATCCTCTCCTCCATGTTCGGCAACGGAAAATATTCTGATTTTATAATTTGGTTTAGCTTGCGATAATCTACGCACGGTCTTGGTTTTCGTCCCGGCGCCTCTACAAGAATCATAGGGGAAGCATAATCAGAGTCGCCTATTTCGATTATGTTATCCCGTAACATCTTCGCGATTTCTTCCTGCAAAATTTTTGATTGACGCGGCGACATTCGATAAGGCGCACTTCTTATCTTTTTCGACTCGTCCGTCAATTCAATGTCCATGGTGACGACATCCGTCAACCCTGGTCTGTCTGAAAATATATGCTTGTACTTTACAATTAATTTGAGCAGTTTGTCGCGGAACTCGTCTTCGACTTCTGTTCCTTCGAGCATAGCTTCCGCATCGAAGTCGACACTATCAAGGTTAATAGCGTACTTATCCAGCTCGTCTTCCTCAACTTCAAAGTTTGAGCTGCGATCTGCTACATAATTCAGATATTCGGTACGTTGCACGTACGCTTTCAACATGTTAATGTGGTAGATACGCTCTTCCTTTTTCCCAGGCATTCGGACAGAGTAGTTCGTGTCCGATTTTTTCTCTACTACTTCTCCCGGTCCTATCCATTGAACAGATAACTTTTTTGTGCGATTCGGGGCCAACACCAGCACCCGGTCGCCCGGCGCGAATTCTCTGTGTACGGCTCGCCGATCGTACCACGTTTTTCTTTTCTCCTGCTCGTTAACAAGCTTCTCGTGAGCTAATTCGCGAGATTTCTGAAGCCTATTTATTAGCTTGAACACATATTCGACGACGGAATTTTCTTCCTCATCGTCCTCGCCTGCAAGGTGTTCATATAATAAGGTTATGGGAGTTCTGAGGTTCCTCCCATACACTAATTCAGCTGGAGTGAATCCGAGGCTCTCGTGCACCGTGGTTCTCAAAGCAAATAAAATCGCGGGCATTTGGTCCTCCCACTCCGTTCCTGCTTCCAAGCATAACACTTTGATTAAGCGATTCATCGTTCTATGCACGCGTTCGATAGGATTTGACTGCGGGTGGTAGGGCGAACTTCTCACCAGTTTGATCCCAAACTTCCTAGCAAATTCACCTGTCAATGCGCTTGTAAAGCACGTGCCCTGGTCTGTTTGTAATTCCTTAGGAAACCCGATTCTACTGAATAATGTCAACAAGGCACTAATGATAGTTGTTGATTGCAAATCTTTAATTGGAATAGCCTCCGGATACCTAGACGCTAAACAAATGGCTGTCAAAATAAACTTGTTGCCTTCTTTACTTTCGGGAAGAGGTCCACAAGTATCAATATTTATTTTACCGAAGACTTCCGTTATCGGCGGTACTAACATTAACGGTGCTTTTTTTCGATCATTTGGCCTACCAACCTTTTGACACACATCGCAAGTTTTCACATATGTCTCCATATCCTGGAAACAACGAGGCCAATAAAAGTATCGCGACATGCTGGATTTGCTCTTAGTGCAACCTAAATGTGCATTCGCGGTTTCATGGCACACCTTGAGAACGGCGGCCCGATATTTAGTCGGAACTACTAACATATTAAATTTTTCTCCGCGATTGCTGTGTCTTGACCGATACAAAATACTATTTTTCACGAAATACGACTCTCGCCCTGCTTCCGGTACGTTGTGCTTATTCGCGTCGTATAATGTTTTGATTTCCGGGTCACTTTGTTGTGAAGCTGCGAACTCAGTCTGGGTAACATTTATGAGTTCATTCACTTCGGGCGTTAGTACACTTGCACTGGCGTCCCTTTCACTAACGGCTTCCTCCTGCCTCAATTGTTCAAGGTTTTCTACCTGCTCGTCCGCGTCAAACTCGCCTGCTTCTCGATCAGCGGGGCCCGACTCCTGAGTCACTCGCGACGTTTCAGCGGCTTTTGCCCGCGTCGTTACGGCTGCAACTAATTGTGGCTCAATAAA
This sequence comes from Teleogryllus occipitalis, assembly GCA_011170035.1. Lineage (NCBI taxonomy): Eukaryota > Metazoa > Arthropoda > Insecta > Orthoptera > Gryllidae > Teleogryllus > Teleogryllus occipitalis. Next base: position 36,278 of record BLKR01006060.1, on the reverse strand, counting down.
TCCTGCCTTTACTTCTTCCAACAGAGCAGCTGTTCTATTACTTAATAAGTAATATCCGCTGTCGCATTCCCGAGGCACAACTGCGGCTTTAGTTACTACTTTCCCGAATGGCCCTTCAATAGTGACTTCTGCCACCGGGAGATTTCGTGGTGAGGCATCAAGCGGTTGCAAAATCCACACGCTTTCTCCCGTTAAATTCTCGTCGCTAATAAATTTCTCATGGACAAGATCGAAACTGGCACCACAGTCGCGCAAAAATCTCCCGGGAATTTTATTAATTTTTCCAAAGAACACGTACGGTGAAAACAATTCCGTAGCTGTTTTGTCTGCCACATGATTCATTTTTTCGGCCACGCGGCGCTGCGGGCATTCACGGACCATGTGGTCTGTGGCACCACACCCGTAGCATTTCCGCTTGTCTGGCTTCTCGTATGCTGCCCTAACATCGGTTTTCTTACCGCTCGATTTCCCCTGAATTTCCGGTACTATCGGCATCGTCTTGCTCGTGCTTGCAACTTGTTCCCCTACGGCTTCCGATTTCCTATAAGGCTTGAACGAAGACCGTTTCCAGCCTGCCCTATTGTTTTCATAGTTGTCTAGTTTACGAGCTAGTTCTAACGGCATCTTAAATTCCCCCCACTCATCAATAAAATGCTCTTTAATATCAATAGGCACACGACGCTTCAATTGATCGGTTACAATTAGATTCATTAAGTCCTCGAACGTATGAATATCTAGTCCTGCTACCCATTCTTTGCAATAATTTTTCAGCTCTCTCGCGTATACGTTCCAGGTAGTATTCGCGGCTTTTACATGTTTCGCGAACAATTGTCGAAACTTCTCGGCATTGAATCGATACATTTCTAATAACCTATTCTTTAAATCGGCATATTCTGTTCTACTACCTTGCCCTTCTAAAGTTAGCGATGCATTGATTTGGTGTGGGAGCAGTCCCATAAGATTTGCCACCCACTCTTCTTCTGGAATTTCTAATTGTTCCGCCTGACTCTCAAAAACACTTAAAAATGCTGTTATGTCGTCGTCCTCCCCTTTGAATCGGCTCATAACTTGATTTAATCGAATGTGCATTTTGCTATTTACTTCGGACTGCGGACTAGCTCTACCCGCCAGTTGGCCCTGTTCTATTCTCAGTTTTTCTAACTGAAATGCACGTTCCTTCTCTGCTTCGCGTTCGGCTTTTTGATCCTTATAGGCGCGTTCCTTCTCTAATTCGCGTTCGGCCTTTTCTCGTTCACGTTCAATCTTTTCTCGTTCGCGTTCATCCTTATATGCCTGAGCTATCCCTTTCACAAATTCCTCCTCGTAATCGGAATGCTCCTCTATCAATTTTTTTAGTACTACCAAAGTTTCCCCACCTGTAATTTGGAGTCCTAATTCCTGTGCCACGTGCACTACACAATCTTTCCCGAATCTCGGTAAGTAAGCCATAACTGAAACCTGAACCGAACCTTACAATGCAGATAGCTATACTTACACCAGATCCTTGCTGACTTCTTGATTTTATCAAAGCCGGTTGGCTTTGAGACGTCCTTCCTTCTCCGTCCTTCCTTCCTTCCTTCCGGCGTTGCCGTGAAGACGTGGGCGTCTGGCTAGGAGCGGACCCTCTCTGCTCCCGTGCGTCGTAATTATGTCTGCCCGTCGACACACCCACGCACTGGCCCACCCACTGTTCGTAATACTGCCACCACTATGCGTATGGTGCAACAATGCCGTGCCGTTCCGGCGTGAATGTTTTAACTGCTGCTATTATCACAATTGAGCAACACTTCCCCGTGGAATTCTTATAACCGCATCCACCAATTATGACTATTTGGTGGGTGCACGTATTCCCCCGTGGGCTTCTTTATAACCGCTGCCACCAATTATACTATTTGGTGGGTGCACGTACTCCCCCGTGGGCTTCTTTATAACCGCTGCCACCAATTATGTCTACCCGTCTGTGACGTCGTGGGAATACACAATAATCACAGACACGAGCTTCAATGATAAATATGTACAGGTTTATTCACAATATGTACAGTACTACTTTAAGTTACAGCTCTGGTAGATCTTTACTTTCCTGATCGCAGGAGCGATCCTTAAAAATGAATAACTGACTCGTGGCCCGCGCCACTCCTCAGCGAGCCTCCCGCACACAGCAGACAGCTCCGGCGACCTCTTGTCACCCGTGGATATAGTCCACAACGGCGTCCCAACACATGGTTTGCCGCACGAGCCTAGCTCGGCTCCGCACCGCCCTGGGCGCAAGTTTTTGTGCGTTCGCACGAGGGTTCCCTCTCAGCTCAACAAACCCCACCCCCGCGCTCTGCGTTGGTTCTTATATAGCCCCCACCCACGTGACCTGAAACGTCACTGGGTTTTGCACACGGCCCACACGGACCGCTTTGCCAGGCATTTTTGGACATCCATTTCCCTGGATTCCAAGAATTTGACACGCGGCACGCGGCAAAAATGCGCTGTCCCGTACTTTGGGCATCCCTTTCCCTAGCTCTTAGGATTTCCCAGAATACCTCGGCGTGTCACATCCTGCCTGGCCCCTGGCGTCTAATCCTCTGCCGCCGCCCTTTGTGGCGGTTGCTAACTGTAGTCCTACAATACGTTACACTAGGATCTGACGCAATAACAGATACTAGAGGCAAAAAATGCAAAATCGCCTCTCCTAGCCTAATTGTGAGGGTATTAGAGGAAGAGATATACTTTTACAGAGGTTGAATATTTATGATATCCGGCCTGATCAATGCATGAAACAACTACACGACATTTCTTTCTAAAACAAATGCACTAATGAAAGTGGAAGAATATTTTAATAGTACAGAGATTTGAAACCTTTCGTGTAACTCCGTACGAAAGAGGAAGGATCTCCTCGACTGCTCACAAGGCTCCATCCGCTCTTTATGAAAAGAACGGGGCTCGGGGGGAGGGGGGCTGCCTGGAGAGAAGGGGTGAATGAAGAGGCGCCCGCAGACTATCGACCAAAACTCAACCCACACATCTTTCGCTCCACAAACGACTTCTTTTCAATGCCTATCTACGAGCATTCCACGAGCACCAACATCTGTAGCGATAGCGTCACTGCGTCTGCAGGCATTACACACGCCATCATCGCTTCTGCTGACATCACCGTATCAGTCAACATCAGCGTCACCGCCTCTGATGACAGCATTCCCCCATCACCCCACAGCTCGCGTCACCGCCCTCGCCATCAGTGAAACCATATCATACAATAAATTCAATGACGCATAAGAAAAAATTGAAGAAGAATTGTTTATTCTGCCCATGTTGATTCTTGAGATTTTTGAGTAAACAAATATATCCTATTTGCAAAAATTGTTGTTTATTTTACTTTTTATTGATTATTAATATTTAATAACATTTTAAATCATGATAGTCAATTATGCCTAATGTGCGGTGCGACCGCCCCCTCACAGCGGTCGCGCAATGGGACTCGGCGCTGCAGCAGGCAAGGAACGCCCGCCCGCCCGCCCGCTCGGCAGCGCAGGGCAGAAATGGATGGGAGAGGGCACTCTGAAAAATGCCGTCCATTCCATCTGATCGGAACAAGCATTGGTCCACGGCTCACGCATATTTTCTCCATTAGCCCAGCCTTTTCCTTGTCGACAAGACTACAGACCCAGCACTTCTTCATTTGTTTCTTACCCTACAGTATCCCGCACTCCTCACTCATCTGCTCGTCAAACGTTTTCAACGCTTTCCGAATCATATGTTTACACCACAAAATATATACAAATGTATACTAAAAATTCCAAAATAGAAAACTTTGATCTCACGTTCTGCAAAAATAAACGAATATATCATCATTTTGCATAATCTTCCACCCCTGAATGATTATTAGTTCTTGGAATCTAATAAGATGAGCGATAAAATTAAAATACCTGAATCATAATACAATTCTCTTAACAATGAATTTCAGCCTCATAGTTTTATTTCTCGCAATAGAGATATAAAACCATGAGAGATATACATAAAAACTTTTCAAATATGTGCGAATGTACGTAGCCATGCATCCATAGCATAACTTTATCAGCAAACAAACAATTCTGACAACTCCCTATTATTATGAATGACATTATAATATGATGTATAATTCTGATACAGATATTCCTCGTTCTCAATGTAATTTTCGAAAAGGTAGTGCGAGACAGGGAAGAAATCGTATTGAGGTTAAAAGAAACAAATAAGATTGCGGATTTCTTTAAAGGAATACTCATTTCTTTTAACATGAAGTTATACTTTTTCCAGGTGTGTGGTAAAATTATACAGCTTGGGGCAACCGAATATCCATGTGCTTGAAAATGTTTGACGACTCTGTATAAAGGTCTCACTGAGTCAGAGTTGGAGCTATGACAAAGATCATTACAGCATGGTGAAGCGGAGGGAGTTGCGAGGTTAGAGTTTGTAAGCCCGAGGCGGCCTTGGAACTTGCTAATGATCAGGGGCTCCTCTCCACCCCCAATTTGAGCGAGCTACGCTGCTAATGCGTATGCTGTATGAAGCACTTTGGCAAACATTATCTTTGTCTACGTAATTAGATCATCCAACAACTATAAATCTCTCGAATCTGCCCATGGAAGACTACAAGGGAAATGGCAACTTCACAAGCTTGACCAGCCTCAAATCCAGTCATCTCAGGACCAAACCCATTATTGCCCGTGCAAATACTCTGTCGTAGAACGTTTGAAGTTTTTGGAACAGCGGGTTGCGTTGACGCCTACCTCGTCATGCCCTCGAGAAAAGTACGTTTGATTACCTCCACTCAACAGTGTACCTCCACCGATCAAACGGCAGGCAACGCAATTTGAAGGCCACAAGGAATAAAAAAAAGGAAATATGTTGCGTAACAGAGAGGTCGTTGCACTTGTAAAGAGCACCTAATAAAGAATCATAACTTATACGATGTCGGGATAATAATGAGGTGATGCATTCCAAATCACACGTCTGCTCCTCGATGAGATCACTATGTCAGTTCAATTGAGATGGGAAGGAGCAATGAATCACCCTGGCGTCTGTCGGTAGGGTTAGCGCCTTGCTACCGCCATTCAAGCTGTCAGGAACAACGCAGCCTCCATTCATTTCGATATTAATTGGTCTGGACGACTCTCCAGTGAGCTCTTGAACAACCGATCGCTTCGAGTCGGAAGGACTTCTCAGAGCAAAGAAATGATGGAAAACAACGAATGGTGGATGAAATAAACAGGCAATGCACCAGCCTCATACCGAATGAACAACATCCGGGGATAAACACTCAAACTGCTCATAATAAAATAATGGATGCTTCGAGACGCTAAGTTCTGGATTAATTAAAAAAAAGTAATTCCATTGATGCTCTCAAAATATTTTCATTTTAAAGATTTTGATTTTTTTGTTAAATGAACCTTATAAGACAGAACCGTACTTCTATGGAACTTCCGTAAAGGCAGGAAGCTCAAAGAAAGCGAGTAGCTCCATGACGCTAGAGTAATGTTCTATTCCAAGAGTATTTACTGCCCGTTTTTGGAGGCTTTTTACTTAACGTCATCACATTCATGACGAAGCGTAACAATGGCAGCAAATAAGTAAGCGCGGGGGTCTGCATTCGAAAAACACGTGATATCGGGGAAGAATTAAATACTATATTTGGAGTCTCCTCCAGCCATGTTAATCCTTCATTTCTGTGGTATCGTTGCTTGGAGTCTGAAACCCCCCAAAGAAATTTGAAGTTATAAGTATTTAAAAACTCACTATTTAATTTTTATTCTCTCGCTACGGAATAGAGAGCTACGGAATGTTGAGCGAGAAAAAAACGGAGAATTTCCGGTAGAAAAACTCTTATTGCCGGGTGTTGGTAACGAAAAAGTGGATAAATCCAGTCGCTAAATTTAGAAAAAATCCTTTAACACGTGGTGTAGCCAGAATCAGTTTTGTGGGTCCTTAATAGCGAATAATTGATTGACGGCAAAATGTCTGTCCGCCTGTGAACAACGCTAGCGGCTATACCGTTCAGCTGATTTTCTCCAAAATTGATATGCCCCTATATTCCCCCTATAATTGATATGCCCTTTGAATTTGAAACTGGTATTTTAACTTTACATAAAGCCTCCTGGACATTTTCAAAATTTTCAAAAAAATTGCTCCATAGTTTTCGATTAAAATTTGTTGTTGGATGGAGTGAAGCTTTTCAAAGAGAATGTTGCAACTCTCATGTTCGTTAAAAAGCCTACTTTTTCGGAAATTGCAAAAGCTTAAAATGTTTTTGGCATCTTCCTCAAATAAAATTATGAATATAAATATTTTTCCCTTAATGAAATCCGTTCCTTAAAGATAAATTTTCGAAAAATTGTACTTGACCTTATTTCAAAATCTGAGTACTTTTCGCGTAATTTTGTGTGAAAATACTGGCGAGAAAGTATGTACTGTTTTAGCACCACGAGATTAACATAGTTTAATACCATGGTTTGTTACATGCCTTAATACTCAATTAATGTATTAAGACCCTTTTTGTCATTGTTAAGGAACACAATTGGAATTTAATCATATCTCCTGTTCCAATGAGCATGTGAGATAATACGTGGAATTGTACTTCGCGAGTCTCAATAGTACTACCGTGAAGACGAAAATTCGTTGTTTTTAGATTAGAACGAACTATACACAACAATTTAACTCTCTCATAAGCTATAAATGTAATAAAACAAAGAAAAGAATTTATGAACACGAAAAAGTTAATTTTTCGTTTAAGTTATCATTTCCTGAAACTGATGTAGTTATTCCATCACCTAATGACTTTTATAAGCCAGAATCCATTTCACCACGTTTCATTCACTTAGAGGACCAGAATCGACGCTCATTTATCACCGTTTATGCTTGAGAATAAGTGTGCGTCAGGGCGGGCAGAAGGCACACAGGAAATGCAGCCAGTTACATCTATGTCACTACTCCGAATAAACATGGGTCGAGTATCAGATATGCGTTTGCCAGGATTTAGGGTCAATATAGATCGAGTGCAGACAGTAACTTCCGCGTACCAGTTAGAGAACATACAAATAAGTACATACGAAGTATTCTCACTTACTCGTACGAAGCTCAATGCTTCATATGCTTTTTTTGTATACCATAATTATAAACGACCCTTTTCGATACCCCGAATCGTGCATAATCCAGTATTTTATCGCACGCTACATGACGTCATCGCCATTATTAAACGCGACAAGACGTCATCACACATTCAGCCAATAGTAGCGAGAGAATCGTGGGGAGGTAGAAGAAGACGGAACAGCCGACCATCGTTTTCTCGCACGGATGTCAACAATGCCATCTTGAATTTGATTTCCAGAGGGCGTTGGATGTCAAGCACCCGAGACGTCAGAAGAAAGTTGTTTCGCGAAATTAAGTTTGATTCTCTTGTAAATTTATAATGCTGTTATACAAAACAAATAGCGTATGCAACTCGTTTATAATGTTGCTTATTGCATTCGTACAAATTTGAAAACTCGCTCCTAACGTCGCTCGTTTTCAAAACATGTACTCATGCAATAAAGCTTAACATTATAAACTAATTGCATAAACAACTATTCCTGTACACATAGTCGGCCATTAATATTAGATGAAAATTGGATCCGCGCCTCCCCTCACTTCAAAACCCTTTCGAACTTTTTCTCTGTGTCTGAACTTTCGAACTTGTTCACTATCGGCTCAAATTCGTCACGCTCAAACACGTTCGGAGACGTTCGGAGATGTGATACAAGGCCTCGCGGAATGAGACCTCTGAATCTCTCGAATTCCGTGCGTTAAGATATATCCTCAATATCTACATTCCTGCCCCGGATGTTTTATTTGCATAGCATGTGCATGTTGCTTCACAAAACGGACACGCGCTTTAGGATTAGATTTGCTTTTTTAAATATAGGGAGCTATGAATTATCTTGGAAAAGGGGACAAAGCAAGAATGGACAACTTCTTGACTTTGAGAATATGCCACGGAAGTACAATCTATTTATTTATTTTACGTCAAAAATAGTTAAAACTGCGTATGACGTGCTATGGGGAAAAGTGAATTGTGTGCACATTTTCAAAATTCTGTGATCCCTACACTAAGTCATATACTACTTAAAAATTTTCAAGGATAAATAAAAAAAAATTCACTCCCATGTAATAAAATCTATTTTCAAGGATAAACAAGCAATAAATTTTGGCTATCATGTTGTCCTTCGGAATAATACTTCCTGCCGCGACAACATGGAAACGATAATTTGAATAATTGTATTTCCCACTGAATTCTAGAAGACGTGCACAGAAAATGAAGTTACATTTATGTCCAGAAGCAAAACAAGGGGCCATCTCAGCATTTGCCCTAATGGATCAGGGAAACTGGACAAAAAACCTGATCGAGATGGGGGTCATTGACCCGGAGGCTGTAGTACAATAGTTGTTACAGGTTCTTTATACACATTTATACAGTCCAAATGGTAAATAATGCATTATGTATCATTGTTAAAATTAATGTTACTGCTAATTAATGTGCTCTTGCAATATCTTGTATTTCTCTTTAGTGAATGTAGTAAAGTCACCGTTTCAAATTACATACTATTTCATTTTGAAACAATTATTGACATTTATCAATATTTAAAAGGACCGCAACAAATGGTCGGAAATTATTTCGCAATTCCGAACACACGCACAACGGTAGAAGTCTTATCGCTTCTATTGCAGCAATCGTTTTGATAACAAGCAATGCTTTAATCGCGTATCTTTACAAGTCAGCTAACATTTACTCATTGTAAATACACAGTACCAAAGTGTTTTCTAATCCTCACTTCCAGGACTGCAAGGACTTTCCAGAAAAATCGCAATCATTTACATAACTTGAGAAAAAAGCCCGCGTCAAACATCCGCCTTAAGTGGAAGGCGAGCCGACTCTGACGCGAATGGATAGCGAGAAATTTCGCGGCGAGGGCGAGCGGCCTCCGATGACGAAAGCCACCACGAGGCACCTTCGTTTATGTTCGCAGCGAAGTGGGCAGATGTTTGTGTACGTTATAGAGGCGGTGCGGGAGTCTTCGATTCGCAGAGAGCGGTGCCACCGGAAACTCATCGCTTTGTGCTCGGGCTCAACGGGAATCTCATGCATCCAAGAGTGTAGTGGCGGGGTCAAAAACCTTGGAGGATTGTAATCTTTCAATACACGACACAGGTCCGTGTGTTGTCATTACGGAATTAAAATGCATAGGCAGTGGCGGCTGGAACTGAAAACCTGATGGATACTGTCAGGAGTGGCACACATAGCTTTTCCAGCGCCTGGTGCCCCCCCCCCTCCTTCATAGTTATTGAAGTGTTTTTGATTAAGTAATTTTACATATTGTTCAAAATTACCCATTAAAAAAATTTAAAAATTTGTTTGAATGAATTCCTAGTTTAAAAACCCTTTCAGGTCTTGTCATGGTGTTGTTTATGGAACTTTATTCGAGGAAAGATAGACTTCATTTAGAAGAGGATTTATTTTCACATTAAAATGTAATTAAAATTACATAAAATTATAAATATTGTGATATAAATACAAAATTTGTAAAGATTCGTTTAAATGACATGATTCCTTGTATGTATTAAATATGTATTTAATTGAGCTGTAAATAGTAATACAGAGAATCGTCTCTACTTTACGAAGCTTGCAATATTCGCGTGAACGCTCTAATGGTGATTCACCAGTATGGTCATTTAAAAAATTACAAACAAATAGAAGTCAACCGATTGAAACGATTGAAGTAGCGGGAACTGTCGACTGAATCACCTAATCAATGGTTCCATGCGTCCTACTTTACCGTGCCCGTCCCATTCGCATTCGTCCGTTCGTCCCCATTGTTGGAGAATACATAGGAATTACAATACGGGTACAATTATTAATAAGATGCTGTACTAATTATTTCATTTTATTCAATATATAACGACTAATACTATATTCAAATATAAACCACATAATCTGTATAACAAATAATATGAATTACGAATACTAATCACATAATTAACATTGTATAAATTTTTATACAGAAAAATATGTTATACATTGTTTTTAACGTTATTTACCTTGAAAATTTAACTCAAGAAACGATCAGACCAAGTCATACCCACTACTTTTTTTTGTGGTTTCTAGAATACACTTCACATACTTCAACTATTATAGGACTTCATAATTAGCTCATCAACAATGAAACTGAAGAGTTACACATTATGCATAATCTTGTCTTTTGCTGAGCTATCAAAAGATTCATAAGATGCTCTGTTGTAACATGCATCGTGCTGTTCAGTTATATTAGGCAAATCAATAGTATCCTGCAGCCATCGTCCGTCCCCGCTGTCTTCGGCCGCCCGTTGCCGAAACCTCCGCCAGCGCCTCAGCAAATATTTACGCTGGCGAACGGCACAGCAAGTCGCGGGGCGAAGCGGGGCGGGTGGAGGGGGCGGGGCGCCAGCCGATGCGCTCCTTCCGGCGCCGCTGGGTGGCCACCACGTGCCGCCCAGCCACCGCGCCGCGCCGCGCCGCTTGCCACATCCAGACGGACGGACACGTTCCCTCGAAACGCTCCCTGCAAGCGACAACGCCTCGGTTGTCCGACAACACAACAACGATCTGCGATGTGGGACAGTCCGCATCATTTTGTCCGTGCTCTTTCCACTCTGTATTCGATCGAAACTGTGTTGTTCACGCTTGCCAAATTGCTGCAGATCCATCCCCAAGGACCTCTCTCGCGCACTCTTTTTTCACAGGTGCCAAATTGCCGCAGATACATTCTCAAGAAAGTCCCTTGCGCTCCCTGGAAGTGATGAGGCCACAGTTTACTGGAAAACGAAATGTTCCATGTACGAGGGAGGAGAGTAGTTGCTTAGGCAAATGAACCATCTTCCAAGACTTGGGGCCGCCCTCTCCCTTTCGTCCGTGCTCTCTCTTCTCTCCGTGTTGCTTCTATTAATGTTCTATAATATTGTTTCGTGAATTGCTCAGCGTATTATTATTAACATATACAGAAAAAAATCCACTGCTTATTGGTCTTTAAGGTAGAGGCAGACATTTCGTGCTTCACTGAATCGTCCTGTGTTCAATTTCACTTGCAACGTATCATAACCTAATTAAAATTAAAATAATGTTTTCCACATAAAATTTTATGGTCTTGAATAAGATTTACAATTTTCCCGGTAATGAGGTCGTTTAAAGAATAAAATATTACACGGCTTACAATTGGTTTATTTAAAAACTTATTTCACACAATGAATGAAATAATATTAAAGCTTCAGCGTTCAGAATTATCTTCAGAGACCATTTTAAAATTCGTATTGAAAAAGAAACATTTCACCAAATGAACGCCACTCCAGTGAAAAAATATCGCACATTTTTTTCAATTAACAACAACTCTTATTCGTAGGTTCAGCGATATATTCCGGTCATTTTCGAACAATGATTAGTTACACCTATACTTAATTAAATAATTTTGAAAAGAAAATGTCTGCAACCATACGAAGTTTCAGCTTGCAAATAGTTCTTCCCAAGTAAATCATAGAAACTTGTAATGGAGAATTACCACCGTAATTTTTTCTGGAATGACCTTAAGAACGGAGAAGCAATTTGCATACTGGTCTACAAAATAAACAAACAGCATGCCATCAATGTATAAAAATGTGGGGGATCAGTACCAATAAACCAAAGAAGCCAATTCCAGGCAGTTAAGGACACATTTGCTTCGCGCGAATGCTGATCTCCGAGAACACACTACGACTGTTATCATAGGAACCGCACCCAATCCTGTATCCGAAACAGAACGATAGCGTGACCCACTTCAACAGGATCGCCATAAATGTCAATCGGTATGACGTCGACGTAAATAGTTCAGACAGCTGCCAACAAAGAAAATCCAACTGAGCTAGAGTTTTGGGTTAGAATTTTGCGCAAGGCATTAATGAAAATATTTTCAGCGTCCAAACCTCCAAATCATTTTATTTATCAATTCATTAATGCCCAGTAAATCCAAGTATTAGTATTGACAACTTGGTCGCAACCATCCCACTTCAGGAAAGGAACTTGAAAATCAAGGAAATGTCATATCGACGCAGAAATGCGAGCGCGTAGATAATCCAAAAATTGCGAATGTTTTCGTCATTCTTCCTATCTAACAAAGGCAAAATAATATTGATACAATTTAAAGCTGCAAAGGTATGTGATGTCGATGCATTAGTTTTCTGACTCACGAAGTCTTATGACACCTAACTTTCTGCTTCAACGAAGACCACCATTTTTAGATATTAGTCGTTCTGGGGAGACCTATGAGTTGGTTTCGAGTTGTAAAATAGCATAAGTATCTTAAATGGAGATTGTATCTAAAGATTCACGAGTCGCATAGTCTAATAGGCAACTCCTGAAAAAAAAAACGGGTTTAAAATTGTTGGCCGTCAGCGTCCATCCTTTATATCGCTGCTGGGAAACTTTCAACGTCCCACCCACCAAAAATAGAACATCCATAGGTAATAACATTTTTCAGTGAAATAACAGAAAACTGGTGTGAAAATATTGTACTCAAACCGTCTGCTTAGGCAAACTAAGTTGCAACATTTACAATAAGTTGCAACTTTGTGGGCCAGAGGTACAGGTCTGAAACTTAACGGTAACAGTTTGTTTTTTTAACTAAATCGCTACCAATTGACATATGGCACAAATCTGTGGAATAAAGGATAATCTTAGAGATCGGTTGTTCCATTGGTTATTGCATGATTATCTCCGGTATCATCCAGGAGGTTTGCGAAGACAGTGCTTCAACAACGGCACGAACCTCGTGTGATCATTCTTTCGCGGAGCCCCATTTCCATCACTAGAACCATGCGCTGGGCCTAAAGTCATGCGAATGCGTCGATGCGAATTTCCTGTGTTTGTGTTTTATAAAACCAGTGCGATGTCACTAGTTCCACAATAGAATCTAAATTCTCGGGAAGATTTCAATTCCGCTTCTGTTTAAGGTGGGTCACCATTGATTGACATTTGATAACATGTTAAATATTAACTGGAAACTGGTGAATCTCTACAACTTGTTGACTGTGTATGTTTAATGTTAAATGTAACATCCACATAACGTCCACACTTTAAAAGTGCAAACATATTACCAGTGGTAGATAATTTTGGTTTCACAAGAAAAATAAACTCCTATGTAGAAGTAAAAAAAATGTAGAATACACAGTAACTGAAAAAATTCCACGCTCTGGAGGAAAAGTGATGATACCGTTTTGCTATTAAATGTGTTTATCAAACATTAATATTTTTTTCGTAGTTTCGCCTGGCTTTCCTTTTTCAAATACATTCACACGTCTATATTTGAAACTTACAACTATGTACGAATAACAAGACGCCTGTACTATTATCGTACGAGTGCGTTGAAAATTATTGGGAAATGCTCGAGGCGCTAAGCGGGGAGTACATTTTTCTGCAAATTTCTACAACACTCGTGGAGTTTATAGGCCTACTAGATAAAAAATAGGAATTGCTTGGGTATTTCTTTATCCAAATCATGTATTTAATAGTGAAATTAAGGGCTTCCACAGCCTGAGTCATGCCAATGCCCTCTGCTGTTCGGGTGACGCCTCGTCAAAGGCCATGTGCCGACGTTTCGACCATCTCATGTTGGTCATCAACCAAGATAATTTGCATATATTTGAAAGGTGACATATACAGAGTTGTTCGGCTTTTTTGATCGTTAAAGCACAATGTCAGTAGCACACAAACACAATTTAATAAAAATCCCATGATTGGACCATACCTACGATTTTTTTTGCATTTCATCAGTGGATATATTTCGAGTGAAATAATCGCTAAAATTTCACGTGTTCTGTACACTCAACGTGCATAATTTGATGGTGATGGATGTAACAGGTCCCGGATTAATCTCGGAGCGAAAAGAACGGCTGCTCGGAGGAGGGGACTCGCAGAAGTTCCATAAAAACGCAAACAAAGCTCCCACAAAAACAAAAATTAAGGGAAAAGTCTTGCTGCGAGGAGTTATGCAGAAAGAAACTTTGATTCTTATGAGTGCTATCCTTCGGAGTCTGTCTGTCAAGATACCGGATCGTGTTATTCTGTTTGTCAGTCTTCTCTGAACGACGGGTTCCCGTGAGTCACATTTGACCTTACGTCTGGGCGCGAAGCTTGGTTCAGGCGGTACTGCATTACGACTTAATCAAACTTTTCAGAAAACCTGATTTTGCCATTACTACCTTGACTTGTCAGCCCACGAGAAAGAGAATCCCGACGCAAACGCGCTCTTTCAACTTTGCATTGACAGTTCTCCCTCCACATCCCGTTGCAATTCATGAATCAGCGATATGGGGTCCTTAGAGACGGCGTAGTGTGCCGCAATCTGCACTTTTTGCTGATGCGCAGTTCGAGTTGTGCATACACAGATGCTTAAAAGTGATCGTACAGTGGTCGAGATATTGTTGTCAAATTCGCACTACGACTCAGCTCGACGCAGCGCAGATCGACTCAGCTCCAGATGTTGGGTAAGAAGCGGGAGCAGGGGCGATGGAGGTGGAGACGGCGGTGGCGAAGGGGGTGGTAAAGGTTGATAGCTAGATTTTTCAGGCACGGTATCTGTTATAGTTATTACTGTCAATTAAGTTAATGATTTATCCTGGGGTTGGTGATAATTCCTTCCCCGCTGTGGTGAGATCCGGTGCCGACTTCAAATTGGCGTACGAAGGATTTCCCGCTCCAGGTATCGCCCCAGAGGCGCAGCACCCCAACCGAGAGAAGCTCTAAGTCCTCGACTGGTCTCCTGGAATGTGCGGCGGCGTATACTTTGATTTATTCATACCTGCCTGTGAAGTAAATCATCTGTTACGGTGCCATCCAATCGGGAGGTTGAACGTCACCATAGTGACGTCACTGTAATGACGTGTAAGGTCCCGACTGGATGGCACCGTAACAACTGAAGAAATGTCACAGGAGCTATGGAAAAATTTCAGTATACTACACGTAACGTGTGTGAGTTTGAGTAAGGGAGAGAACGGGGACAAGGATGAGGAATGAGTGATCGCGCGCGGTCCGAGACTTGTTCGTTAAGGTACTCCTGCATTTGCCACGTATTGACCGGAGATCGGCTTGGGAAAATAATCCATCAGAGCAGTCGGCCTCTAGACTTCTCATGCAGACAGAGACTGAATTCAACCTTGCTATGAAGCTAGTGTCGAAAATCCTCCACCGTCAGTAAAAACTCCCTCTACAGAGACAGCGGCAATGCTGTGAGCTAACTCAGTCGGTCTGCGTCTAAGGCAGTAGCGACTCGGACGAGGTTGACGGCGCCGGCGGAAGCGACCGACGAGAGCGGCGAGGTCCGACGGTGACAGCAACGGAGGCGCCGCGGCGGGTGACACACGCGCTGATGTCAGGGGGCGGCCCGGCCTGCCCCGCCCCGCCCGGCCCACCGACGCGCATGCCAATGAGCCGCTCACCTGCGCCTTTGGCCCACACGCGGCCCCGACGCATTTTTGGCTCCCACGCGCCCTACCTGCGCCGTGGTGCGGCGGGCCAGGCGGGGCCCCGTGGGGCGCACGGCCCGACGCAGCCAAACGCAACCCCCGAGGCCAGATGCTCCAACAAACGTTTCTACAGACCACGACTTGTATCGTTTTCTAGGGTTTGTGTTCACAGAAGATAGAATTCAACTCTTAAGTATTATAATGTACAATATAACCTGTCGTAGTTGATCACTTTTGGTTTCGAATGAAAAAGGCAGTGAAGCTGACATTATGAAAGTTGTTATATCATGGGAAGCGGACTTAAGTAAACCGTTATTTTTAATGAAGTTATATATGATGCAAGTGTATTCTTATGTATACACCTTTTTATTTTCACTTAAGCTACAAAGTACTGGAAGAAGTTTTGCACGTACACCCTTGAACAACTCGTAAACTAAATCATACTATCCCTTCCTTTTTCAGAATTTTCTTATTCATGTCACTGATTGTCACTGTCTTCCATTCGAAGAATTGATTCTCAACTAAAGCAGCAATTCATAGTCTAAAGAAATATCAGAATATGAATGAAAGTAGGCTTCTGTTATCCGAAACATAAAATAATTTTGCTGCGAATTAGCGAAATATCTCTGAGCTAAGTAATCTGACTCTCTGTCAGTCGCAACAAGATAATGAAGCAACAGTTAAATTACTCTTTCGCTTTTTGTAAGCTATTGCTCGAAATCGCAAAATTATCGTGAACTTGTGACCATTTAATGACCATTTGGCTGGGGGCCTGCCCCAGAATTAAGTGTTCGCTTGAAAGAGGAAATATTTACTCGTGTCTTATTGATCTGTAGGCAGGCAATGGTTAGATCTGTAGCGTTGGAAAGCTGAGCTAATTGCATCGATTTACAAGGGTTGCAAGTTCGTCAGGCGACACATCTCTGACAGAGGTTGGGGTGATCCATGGCGCAGCGGGCAGGCGCTACCTATCTATGAGTTTCGTCAAAGAGAGAGATTTTGGGACAAAGTTCAGCATTACCTCAAGCCTGCTAAGCAAAAGTAGTGTAGCAAATTTAAGTCCGGGTCTCCTATGAGAACAGATTTGGAAATATAAATAGATATTGTAAAACTAACCCTGAAAGGCCAAAATTGGTGTGTAGGAATACTATATATTAATACTGTAGTAAGTAATTACTGAAATATATCGATAATTTGGATTCTATACCAGATTGCGATGACCTGTGGGCTCCGGAGTTCACATCCCGGGCGATCCGTGAGAAATCTATGGTGGATAAAGCGGCTTCGCGGCAGATTTCTCGGGATCTTTCACTGACCCTGCCTCTCTATCTCACCATTGCTCCATCATTTAAATAATCTCAGCATCATTATCATCCATTCAACAAACAATTCATCACATGTGTGGATAAAAAGGCTTTGGACTGAAGATATCAGAATAAAGAAGTGTTTAGGCATGAGTTATGTATTCTGCGCTACAGACAGGTTGCAGGTTCGAATCCTGCATGACTGTTTCAATTTTGTAAATTTAATGCGAAAGACCGATGCAAAACACCATGTATCTCTTATAATTATCTGAATCATAATATTCTCATTGCATAATTCCCAAGAATGTCTCAGTTCTTTGTACTTGTAAGGCGACATCTCAGTTGCGATACGGTACAAGAAAAAGAAAATAAATAAGCTTTACGCCATTTATTTCAATTAGCATCACTCACATATACCAAACAAAATTGTGTGAATTTCACAAAAAAATTCAGTTGTTTGCCACTTTTTGCAAATTCTTCACTGATGTACAAGAGTGGCGCCGATCCAATATACTGTATGCAGTGAAATAATCTGGTCATTGTAGATTTTGCAAGTACATTAACATGCAAGGAAGATGTGAAAGCACCATTTCAAACGGTCAGTGAAAGAAAGTCATTACTGTGATAGACTCACTCGTACTCTGGCTCTCGGGCGTTGACTTCAAAATCAAGCATTTTATCTCACCTGCAACAAATAAAGATGCATATTAATTGAAAACAGGTTGAATCAATAATATAAACAAAAATTAATCAGTTTTCTTTAATATATTGAATTAAATCCGACAATCGCCCCTATAAAAATCAATTCCATTTCTCATTTCCATCGAATACAATTTAAGTTGTAAAAATTTTTACAAATAATTCGAGAAAAAAAACAACACCCAATACATGAAATTCATTATACTGTTCAGTTGTGAAGTAAACAATATTTTTTCACATCTTCCATATTCAGAATATCGGTTTTACACCTACTTTAGTTACAGAATTTCTAAATTAGAATTAAGTTGGTACAAATAAATTAAAAAATAAGAAAAATAGTTTGTTTACAATATTTTGACACCATTTTTGTTATTCAGTTATCTGTTATGAATGTCTTGAAATACGTATGGAGTTGGTATGTTAATATGACATTTACCATCATTTTCATAATAACCGCCTTCAAACAGTACAGCAATTACAATGTAACTGACAAATTGACATAGCATGTCAAAACGTTTGCTTTTGTATTCATCTCACGGGAAGTGAAATGCACCAGTGACCTCACGTGTGTCGATTTGCATAATATAGGTCACCGAACGAGCTACCCGACAGGTCAGATCATAACCTTTAGAAATACTTTATGCGTCAAACATTTCGCGAGTCACACTATCGATAACCTTCGCCATTAAATGCATGATTCTCTAATGTGTACTTTCTTGCTTGTATTTCCGACACCCAAGTTACAATTGTAATGTTTCACTTCGGAGAGATTTTCAGCTTTCGAATATTTCACAATAATATCAACTTTCAAGAGGGCAGAGGGAAGTTACAACGCACCTGGCCGATAATATTTATCACAGGTAGAAATACGTTTTCCCCCCTTTTTTACTGATTAGTACTATCGTAACTCTCAGTGAATTCTTCGTAAGTCATTCAAACTGAGTTTCGTCAAAGGGAGAGATTTTTGGACGAAGTTCAGCATTACCTGAAGCCTGCTGAACACAAGTTGTGTAGCAAATTTAAGTCCGGGTCTCCTATGAGAACAGATTTCGAAATATAAATAGACAGATATTGTAAAACTAACTCTGATAGGCCAAAATTGGTATGTAGAAATACTGTATATTAATACTGTAGTAATTAATTGCTGAAATATATCAATAATTTGGATTCTATACCAGATTGCGATGAAAAAAGGAAGTTAAATAAGTGATTTAGACTATAAAATATGAAAAAAGATGGAACGAAGTGGAAAATACCTACTATAACCACACATAAATTTGATGCTAGAGTCTTCAGCCAACTGAAACATTTGTATGATCAAAGGCCATATTCTTTCTTTCAAGTCAGTGTAATACTGACTTGAACTTGGAACATGTTTTTTTGAATTATTCTTCGTTGAAAAACGGGCTTTATTTCCGATATATTGAAATAACTGTTCAGTAACAATAAGTTGATATATTGAAAGAAAAATATAGAAATTTAGGAAAACCCGATACATCGTTGCCGTATATCCGTAACTGAGAGTTCGCAGTCCCAAAAGAACATGGTGAAATCGGCTTAGAAGAATATGTGTCGTGTGAAGGTATAAGTTACAAGTTGAATGCTGCGATGAACAGTCGAAGACAGGGTTTGTCTTCTACTGAGAGGAAGGAAAGATCCATCCAGGATGTGGACGGGAAAGAACTCGATTAAGATGGAGTGGCGGTGAAGAACAGGCTGTAGACGAGTGCAAACACATTCACTAGGATCTTGAGATACATTGAGCCAAAGGAACGGTTCGTGAATAATGAAACACGCGAACAATGGATAAAAGGGTTTGATCCATGGATCCATCATTCATTGTACGAAGATGTGTTCTCCATCCTCAGCTCTACGTATA
Organism: Teleogryllus occipitalis; assembly: GCA_011170035.1. Classification (NCBI taxonomy): domain Eukaryota; kingdom Metazoa; phylum Arthropoda; class Insecta; order Orthoptera; family Gryllidae; genus Teleogryllus; species Teleogryllus occipitalis. The sequence continues at coordinate 16,877 of BLKR01006060.1, read as the reverse complement.
CCACTTCTCATTCGCACTACATTACGAAACGACCTCAAAATCTCGAAACAATGCTGTTTTCAGGTATTACTGTGATCTTATAGCCCTGTTATAGCCTATCCATACTGTCCGCCAAACTGTCATTGGTGGGAAAGGAACGATTGTAAGGTTGAAAATTGGGAAAATTGCGGGGAATTTAATTATATCTACTCGATTATTTAAGAGTTCTCGTCTTATGCGACTGTAAATAACTATTAACGAAAAAAACACGCTTGAATCATAAATCACTACAGGCACCTACAGAAAGATAAGAAACTTGAAGTACTCAGTTTATTGATATTGACTTACAAAAATGTGATACGGCTGGAGGAAAATCAATAGAGTGAAATTGAAATTCTGAAATTTGATATAGACTCTTTATCTAGGTGCCGCATTTTTAATGATAAACACAGAATTATGTAATGGTTGTAAAAACTGAGACGTTTGATATAATGAATAAAATAAACTGTGTTATCGGGTATATTTTCGTTTATTTATATAGCCCAGGCAAGCCAAATCTGTAACATTTATCTTCAGAGTCGATAATTTATCAAAATCTATAAACCATGAAAAACTTGATAAAGAACGAATTAAATAACACACATTTTGGCAGATACATACGATGCGCAACAAGAAATACAGAAGTGAAATTATAGTAATAGTTTTACTACATTCTTACCGAGGCAGGTGCCTACATCCTTTACGTTACAACATCCCTGATCACCATAAAAATAGGCCCCAAAATATAGAAGCGTTACCCTTCCCTTCGCAACTGCGGAAGAAAGCGTGGTGAGCGCTGCGGGACTAAAGTGAGGAGTCAGGGCCGAGACGGGAGGAAAGATAGCGTTTGCGGCCTTGGTCCCAATTCACCTGACTGCCTCGTTCCCACATTCGCTCCTGGAGAGGAGGACGTCGATAGTAGGGCGTTGATGCGAACGGGAGGCTCGCATCTTAAAGTCAAGTGGCACTTCAAAGGCACATATTTCCTCGCATTCGTAACTTTTACAATTTTCGAAAGTTAAGAGTGTTGTACGGAAATGAGAACTGCAACATTCTGTATGCGTACTTTACTTTATTCCAGGAAAAAAGTTTGACCAAAGTATTTGGAGCCATTTTTGAGAATAGTTTGAAAACGTTGATGTTTCATGTCAAGTACTTACCCCCAAACTTAAATATGTTTCAAACTCGCAGGGCCACGAGTTCGGACAGATCGATCGGGGAATATTAATTTTGAAAATTTGAACGGTTCAGGCGCTAGCAGAAAGAGAGACAAAGAGAGACAGAGACAGACAGAAAGATAGAGATAGACAGAGAGAGAGACAGAGATAGAGAGACAGTCAGAGCCAGACAGAGAGAGAGAGAGAGAGAGAGAGAGAGAGAGAGAGAGAGAGAGAGAGAGTCAGAGCCAGCCAGCCAGAGACAGACAGACAGAGACAGATAGAGACAGTCAGAGGCAGGCAGACAGACAGAGAGAGAGAGAGAGACTGTCATAGAGACAGAGACATACAGACAGAGAGAGACTGTCAGAGATAGAGACAGACAGAGACATACAGACAGAGAGAGAGTGTCAGAGATAGAGACAGAAAGAGACTGTCAGAGACAGACAGAGAGAGACTGTCAGAGACAGACAAAGAGAGACAATCAGAGGCAGACAGAGAGAGAGACAGTCAGAGACTGAGACCGGCAGACACAGAGAGAGACAGACAGACAGAGATATACAGAGACATACAAACATACAGAGATATACAGAGACATACAGAGACGGACACAGACACAGGCAGACATACCTTTTATCGTCAAAGAACTTTTCTGTCTCATGGATTGCTAAAACATTGAAATCTGACAACACAATGTGTTAGAGCAAGTAATTTACTACATAATATTGATTTTTTTCCACAATAAGAGTGACAATCTCCCACAATAAAAGTGTATCTAACGAAAGATTGCTTATTTCTGCTGCAGCATTACAATACTTTATCTTTACTGCGGACGGACGTAGTGAAAGCAACAAGCAGGACAATAAGGCAAATAACATCGTTTCACGGTGCATGGCGCGTGGTTAGCGAATGCGTAATAAAAGCTTTCCCCTGCCACCCGGCGGGGTACCGACATCTATGACATTCGTCACTTGCTCTAAGGCCTACTACGGTGTGGTGTTTGTACCTGCCCTTGATGAATGAAAACCGTTCTCTTGCTTGTTATATTAAATGGATGTACAGAGAAAGTTTAAGCCTTAAGGTAATTTAAATAATATTTATTTAATACAGCCGCGCCTACCAACTTCGGTGGCGGCGATTGAAAATGGAACATTACAACTCGTGTATAGTTGAACACTTAATCGAAAAGTCACGAGTTCAATCCCGGCAAGGTGCCAGAAGTGTATTTTATGAGTTTGTAAGTTTGTGTTTGAGTACTTGTTATACGATTAAAACATAGTGGCACTTGAGGTCACGGAGAAAGACATTGTCATCTAATAGAAAGCTTCAATACCAAAAACATGTAAATAATAAAAAAATGCATGTTTCTGGAGGGTTTTTATGCTTTTGCAATGCAAATGTTTGCCTAGAAATCATTTTTTAAAATAAATTTTGAGTACTTTTTGTGGTTCCTAGCCTTTCGGAATACCCAAGTACAATTAAATAAAATATGCTTAAAAGTGTCTTAAGAACTTATTTTCGAATTTTCGATGTATCCTCTCCGGACACTTTGTATAAATAAGAGATACAAGAGTTAATTCTTAATAATCCTTACAATCCTTCGCAAGAGTAAATACACGATTTCGTCTCCTTCCCTGTACCAGCAAACTCTCGAAACGACACCTAAACAAAATATAACCCTTGCGTTTCGCTGTCTGATAAAAAAACGCACCAGAGAGGGAAGCCAAGAGAAATTAACACAAGGGAGACACTGAGCAGAGGGCCCAAGAGAGAGTCGGCCGTCTCCCCTGAGGGGCGGGGAATCCCCTGATTTCTGCATTCCGCGGTTAGTTTTCCCTTAACCTAGCTTCCCAACAAATCCCACTTGCAATTTTCGTTACAGGAGAAGGCATAGCCTGACTCCATCCCGTTTCGTTCAACCCCGTGTTTCGGAAGGAGTAAAAATTTTAAGTTTGCATTCATAAGAAGCGCAGGTAGATTTTGTCCCACCAGTTCAGAGAAAACCTGGAACACATGTGAACACGGGAATATTGGAAATTATGTACGTTAAGTTAGCGAGGTAAGAAAATATTCGTGAAAGATGATTTCATGTTTTGTTTCCACAAACGTTTAGCGGTGATTTTTTCAACGTTGGCAGTGCTCGAAGAGAACACGCAAATGTTTCTAGAACACAGAAGCGGATAAGTTATAATCGACCCATTCGATTCTAAACATACCACGGAACCGTAGCAATCTATCCTCATACTAAGGAGGCAAACAGAACGGGGTGGTGTTGGATTATGCCTTTTTAGGGAGGGAGGTAAGCGGCTTAGGGAAAGTTGCCCGCGGGATGCAGTGATGGATGTGTACCTATACAGGATATCCCACCAACTATGGACCACCCCCATAACTTCTAAAGGGTTTAGGATATAGAAATGCAGTTTTTGCTGAACAATGCGGAATCGTGAGGCAAGTAATATGCCGTAGAGAAATTGTCTATAATATTTTTATTTTGAGAAATTTAATCTTTGATTTTTTAAATGGAACTATATTTTTCTCACCAGCAATGGATAGACCATGAAAAGATGATTAAATATATTATATGCTTCTATTCTGATAGTAACTTGAGTATAAAATTAGACTTTCTGACATGAGATTTTGAATTAAACGGACATCCTCGTGTAGCAGCCCTCGCAACTCTCGCCTTCGGGGAAGGTGGCCTTCGCGGCGTCAACACCGTTGAGTGGAGAGGAGAGACTGAGAGGGTTAGCAGTGACGGATAAGAGGCATAACTACAGCAATCCTTGGTGTTGACACAGGCGTCACACTAAGAAATACCAATTTTAACGATCAGAATGGGACCTTTTTTCATTTATTTATCTGGATTTAACTTGCCTTCTACCGAGATTTCAAAACAACGATCGTTCCAAAGAACGATATAAAAAATTGGTAGCGTAAGGAAGATGATAATAATAAATATCATTTTCAAACTGAACAAGAAGCCAATCGCTGTCTCTTCGTTGTTAAATTTCATTTTTAAATTAAATGATCACTCGTCCACTTTGCAATCATACGACTGCTGTTCGTAAATGGAAAAGAAAACAGTGCACTTCCGTCTTCTGCCGTGGATTTTCAAGTTTGTGGCAGCACTTGACGCTATGAAGTGAGAAAGTCTCTAATCAATATTAGCAGTCGTGACTGCAGACACGCTTTTTTGTTTAAATTTGATAAATTTACACTGATAGAACTGTCAAGAATGTTTCAAAATTTTTATTGCTTTGTTCTTTCGGAATGTGTTTAAATAAAAAACCGGGAGCGGTAGCTCAGTGCATCAACTGATATCACTGCAGCGCCTCTGAACGGGAGGTCCTAGGTTCAAGCCCGGACGGCGGCAGGATTTTCGACACTAGCTTTTCAGGTAGGTCGAATTCAGTCACTGTCGTTCAAGTATATAGTTCCATTTAAAAAATCAAAGATTATTAAATTTCTCGAAAACTAAAAATATTATAGACAAATTCTCTACGGCATGTTACTTGCACCATGATTCCGCATTGTTCAGCGGAAACTGCGTTTCGATATCCTGAACCGTTTAGAAGTTTTTGGGGCGATCCTTAGTGGGACACCCGGTAAACTCGTAGATCGATGGATGCAGCTGGTACACGCCCGAGAGACGATCATGCGGCGGGCAATCCCCCCGCCCCACCTCTTGCGCCATGGCCCTCAAAGGGCGCTGCCAGCGGGCGGCGCCCCCTGACGAGGTGTTCATTGGCCCTTCGCCGCGGAAAGCTGCCCCACCCCACCCCACCCCGCCCCTCCCTAACAGCGCACAGTAGGCGATGAGAAGGGTGTTCTGGCACGTAACATTTGGGTTGGCACACGAAGACAAGTTGTTACGGTGGTGGGGCTAACTGCCCAACTTAGGAAGTGGAGGAGCTGCTTAGACTAATAATCATATGCTGCTCAGAATGCTTTTAGTTGAATGTACAACTTTAGAGAAATATAAAATAAGGAAATATATGTTGCTATGAGATTTAAGTATTTTCTTCAACATCCAACAACTACATATTCTCTCATATAATTTTACAATGCAATGAACCTATAAGAAACATTTCGATTCATGTTAATTATAATTGGTAATTTTTCATTTAATACACAAGTTGTACGATGTTACTGTCAAAAAGGGAACATAAGTAAAAATCCAAATTTTTAAATACATGGCAGAAATTGCTATTAGTTTTGAAGGGTTACAACGTAACTAGCCTGCTTCGTCATGGAAGGGCTAGCTCTTGAGAAGGAAGGAATCGTGTATCTTCTGCTACCTGTATAAATGGCAGGTCGACTAGATGCAGCCAGAATATTGCTGTCGCGTTTACCGTTCTGTTTGTACCATTGTTCTGTTGTGTCCTGGTTATCTGTGTATCTGGTTAGTATTCTGGAATTTATTAGTTAATACTCGGTTTTCGAATATATGGGCTTGATTTTGGTTACGGAACTCAGACAAGCTCGATTGTATCTTACAACGACCCAGCCTTGTACTTTGGATACATAAACTGTTTTATGAAACCCTGAAGAGTTACTGCAGAAGTGATTTAAGTTCTAGTGGCTCCTCAGTAATTTCATTTAAGCCTCGACAATTCCTTTATTGAATTATTGATGCTAACAAAGGGTACGCGGTAGACTATAAAATGTGAATTTATGCCAAAAATATTCATGAAATACAAGAAGTAAAACTGTGACTACAAACCTAGAAAACAGAAGCCACGGAGATGATGAAGTGGTGGTTGTTAGAGAACTGTTTGGTTGTGCTTAAAGCATGCCAAACGTTTTAAATGGTAAAACGTTAGACTGCAAATCAGAAGAACTCCTAGTGACAAGAATGTATACCTTGCGGTTAGTATTATGCGTTATTACCAATCTGAAAATAGCATTTAATCCACACACACGATTAATTGAATGATATTACATTAATGACGTGGAAGAGCACAACGAAACCTGGGACCCTTATCGTTTAGGGCAAATAAAATCTCTCGAGAAAGTACAAAAATATGCTGCAAAATTTGTTAGGAGAGGACGTTCAAATTCTGAATTTATATCGTGGGAACCTTTGGAAAAACGCAGAGAGAAATCGCGTCTTTGTGCATTATTCAAATCAATAAGAGGGGATCGTCCGTGGGGTGAAGTACGGGAAAGACTATCTAAACCAACTTACGTCGCGCGGAAGGATCATGGTTTCAAAATTCGGCAAAGAAAACAGAGAACTGATGTAGGTAAATTCTCATTTGTAAACAGAACGATACAAAATTGGAACAAATTACCTGCTGTAGTGCTGGAGACTTTCCCTCAGAATGTCAAAAATTTTAAAATTAGACTAAGTAAATATGGTTAATAGATTAACTTTGTAAAATTGTATTTGGTAACATGTTAACATTTTAATGTTGTTTGATGTTGTTTTTTTGTGTAGTTTTAGAAATTTCTTAGAAAACGCTACCACCGGAAATATTCTATGTATTCCTAAGTAGCAAAATAAATATTCTATTCTATTCTAAAAGTGAAAGTGGTCATTATAGAAATAAGGATGAGACAGAGAAAAAAGAAATATCATTATAATGTATTTTACATTATTTTCTGTTCTTCATTTTAATGCCTATAATATCGGAAAATAAAATTGCTGTCGAATTCACAACAACACTCACACTATTTTCATTTACTACAAATCACTGATAACGTTATTTAATGATAACTGATCCAATCCATCCGAAAACATCATTTCATTACTGATACTCTGTTGAGCGGGCGGAATCTGGAATACGAGTTGGAGGAGCTTTCTGTCCACTGTGCGCCGTGAGGCAGGTAGGCGGATTCCCGGGCGTTGCCCGGACGTCTGTGCGCCGCCCCCTGCCTTTGGCTTACGAGTGGCCGCCGTCGGGCGGGGAGCCTCTCTCCCAAAAGAGCACCATTGAAGGCGAATATGACCCGGAAAAGACCCCAGAGAAGCAACTGAAGTATCGCAAGAAACCTTGTAACTTCTTTATTTCTCATCGCGTCTCAAGAATTGGGAAATGTCAATTGTAAACCATCCATTAAAGGTTTCTTGCGTGAATTATTTTTTATTAAAGTTATTATTTTCTTCTGGCAAAAATTAATTACGCCTACGGGTTTATATTTATGATTCAAGAGTTATTTGATGAATAAACATAATTGTTACGAATTACTGACGTTTATTTTTGTCTCTTTCTTTAAAGAGGCATACTTATCTGTATTGTTCAAATGCCATTAAAGTTGATAGAACCTTATGAACAAGACCCAAGCGAGCAAACCCCCTCCCAACTCGTAAGCACCTCTTCGGGAATTTGGATGCTCTGATCGAAGGTAGCTTGGCAGCAATATTTTCCATTAAGTCCTGGCTGATTTGCATTGCGAAAAAAGTAATGTAATTTGCAGTAACCCACGAAACGGTTTTCGAAAAAGAAAAACCAATATCATTTTATAGTGTCAAACATTTACATAATTCAAGAATCATCCTTCTCACTACTTAAAGAAAAGTTGTCATCAGCTGAAAATATCAATTGCGTACAGCACGGATACATTGTACCTACACTCTCGAATTGATAAATAAAATCAGTAGACATAGAAAAAGTGATATAAGTAAACGTTGAGAGATTAGACCATCTTTCTAAGTGACGGAGTGCCAAAACGGGACATAAAACCTTAAATATAGCGAGTGAAGGGAGCGATGAGTGATGACCCAGCGCCGCAGAGAGCAGCCACAGCGCACGAGCGTTCGCTCTGCGGCTGGCGAGAGGCCAGCGGGAAGAGGAGCACTTCCCGCCCCGGTGACGCCAATGCGGCAACAAGCACGAAACCAGCGTAACCGCGAAAAGGCCTCTCCTACAGGATGACTCCCCTGACCTCCTCTCTGGCGTAACTCGGCTGAGAAGCCAAGGAAGGGGGAGAGATGCTTCAAGATAGGAAATTTTTTCGATTTCAATAATTGATCATCAACAATAACTCTGACAGTCTAGTAATTCATTAGAATTATTTATTCCTCGTTGACATTTCAGCGTACTTACATGCAGAAATAAAATGGTATGTAATATCGGGAATAGTTTTCACCAGCAGATTAGCCAATTGACAGGGTTTTTGCACTAACTTTAACAAGTTTATACATCTCCTGACATATTTTCTTCTTTGCAGACAATTTCTTTATCGTGTAAGTCAACTGCTAATTGGTGAACTTTAAAATCTTGCCCTTTAAAATTACTTTGTATTTGTTACACGTAGAAGAAACATCTGCAAGGGAATGTGGACCCTCAGTTCGGGCGTTCAAACAGCAGGCTCCCTCCCGGTCCTCTTTCTACCGCAATCCGGCCGAGCACTGAACGAAAGAGGGGCAAGTCGACAGGAACTAATTTGAATCACAAACGACTGTTTTTATGGCTTACATCGCCCATCTTGCATTTCCACCAACTCAAAACACGATTTTTTTAAGGTGCCACGGTAAGTCTTGAGTTAAACGTTATTTACGGGAGTTGGAATATTTGCTCGTAATATTTTATGTTTGAGTTTCTTGAAGATCCTGCAGTACGTCTTGTGTTAACAAACGTTATCTAAGGGACTTGGTTTATTCGCTCATATTATTTTATGTCAAATTGTTTCCAAATGTTGAACGTTTTATAAACAAATCTACCTTTTTTATATTTATTGACACAAACTTGCAGTTCGTTAATACGCGTAGATTATGAAAGAAATTGTAAGCAGTTGCTAACTTACGTTATATCCAGATATAGTAAATGAAATTGACGTAATCATCAAAGGCTTGGATGTCAGCTTACTTTTTAAGCGAGGAGTATAAAGATGGCTCCCATGACTTCTATATTTGTCTTAAAATGCAACATTACTAAACACCGAATGCTAATAAATCTGTAGGGAAGCATAATTACATATCAGAGGAACGATGACAGTGAAAACTTAATAGTCACCGTTGGATCTTCATAGATACGTTTTTAATTCAATAAAAGAGAATCTCTGGGAGAAGTTCTTACAATTTTGGGATGTAAATGCGGTTTAACTGTTTTGAAAACATGTGAATCACTATAAATAATAACAATAATGTAAATCGAGTTGAAATGTAACTTTGAATAATAATGCAGCTGTAGCTGCGAAGAAAAAAATACAACTGGAGAGGGATTTAAACCCCTAACTTGGCACCGCTGCATCTTATGGCGGCCCCCGCCCCCCGCCCCAACCCCCGGGCGCCCGAGGAATGCGGCCCAAAGGGAAGGAGGAGGGGGCGATGCATCGACGTTTCACAGCGGCCGCGGGGCTCCACAGAAACAGGCTGCAGTGGCATTTTGGCACAGTCATTCTGAGGCAAAGCCCCTCTACACTTGACCTCTCAATGTCCTCGACGCAGAAAATAGAGTAAATGAATACCAAGTCCTGTATATAGTGGTTCAACGTACAGCGATCAGTTTTCAAGAGACTTGACGTATACGTTTAGAGTAATAATTTGGCAGCGCGTTACTTAAGGCTTGTAATGAAACTTAATTTTTACTTCGAATAACAGCGTGATTGTAGGTGGAGGCCACGAGATATGGAACGCGTGTAAGCTCTTTCGGCAGGAAGATCATGCACTCAAGTATACGTCATACGTTATTGTGAACAATACGGCTGAACTTTAGCACCATGGGTATTAGCCGACTTACGTTCAAAGTTCGAAATTGAAAAAAGGTGTTTTTTCTGAGATTTCATGCAGATTCAAAGTAGACGCCTACAGATATTGAGCGGAGTGTGGAGATGCTGAAAAGAAGCGATGCACGAACGCGAGAGCGGAGGGGCGCATTGGAGCGTTCCTTGCAGCTGCTTCGGCCGGAGAGGGTATTACCCGACCATGTGTGTTTGGAAAGATGTCTGACCGTCTGTAAAACCGAGTCAAGTTAACATCTAGTTAATTAGTAAGTAAATCTGAATCATTAAAATCAATAAAAAATAAAATCTTGTATGTTAATTGGTTCTAATGATCTCGGGCGACAAAAGCCCAAGGGCTTTTTGTCACCACTCGGTCAATAGAATCCTTATCACGCCCATGGTACATAAATAACTATTTTTCTAAGGCCTGAAACACATGTTTAAAGCCGTGGCAAAATGCGCAGGCGGCAGATCGAACGGCACCAACGAGCAGGCAGAGGGGAAGTATTGGAGGGCTCCTAGGAGCTACTTCGGTTGGAAAGGGCAGTACTCGCACTCACTATGCGTGATTGGGAAGCATAGGGCTGGAAAAGGAATCGTCCAGTTAGTGGTCCAAAATTGGTCGAAAGCGAAACACAAAATACATTTTTCCAGATTTGAAAGACTTAAAAGCAGGAGAGGGCCTGAAAATACGAGGTGGCCTCTGACAGACCTCCAAGAGGAAGGGGCAAGGAGGTGTGGGCGGAGGCTACTAGGTGGAGTGCTTGTTGTTTCGGCAGCGGAGAGGGCAGGGGGGAGGGGCAGAGGCCAGAGCGGAAGAGCGCGGAGCCGCAGGAATCCCGTTGGACGCCATTCCGAGTTAATGACGGCGGCGGCGGCCGGGGGGCGGGCGTGCGCGTGTGTACTCGCGTCCACCGCGTCCAGGTCCCGCTCGCTCTGCCGCTCTGGGTCACTGGCACTGCCCGACGCACCTGCCCTGCCCCGCCTCGCCTCGCGCGCACTCCCTTCTCACGACCGACCTGCCCACACAGCTAGGTCGAATTCAGCCGCGGTCTGCACGAGAATTCTGGCGGCCGGCTGTTCTGATCGGTAGTTTTTCTTAGTTTCTCCGATCAACACCAGGCGACTGACGGGGCAATATCCTAACCAATGGGTCACGAACCGCGTGCGATCTTTCCTTCCTATTCCTTGTCCTTTATTTACATACACTACATTACTATTTATGTCGGGAGACCAGTTGAGAGCTTAAAGCTTATTCCAGCTGGGGAGGTGCTACGTTGGTGGGAGATACCTGGCTGGGGAAACCCCGCATGTCAACGTGTAGATCGGCGCCAGATCCCTTCATCTAGCTGGGAAAGATAACACGCGCCTCCTACGATAAAGCAAGCACTACATTTACGAGACTAATGAAAGCAGTTAACGCGCCCGGTTACATCAATCAATAAATCTACCTGCCCACGGCCTCATCGGCCAACTCGTTGCTGCAGAATCTCTGCCTGGGTGGTCCCTGGGGTTCGAGTTCCAATGGTGGCAGAGTTTTGACGCTAGCTAGATAGCTGGGTCGAAAGCAACCTCTGTGTCGACAACACTTACAATACTGACACAGCCACACATGCCAGAAGGTTGTCAGAAGCATAGAGCATGTTCTTGCGGTTCTTCATTTGCAAGATTCCTGAAGGGGGGACCCTTGCAAAGCGTCGTGAAACTCGGCTTCGGACCTCAAGTTCTAGCGCCACCTCCCAGAATATAACATGCATTACACTCACGGGAGTAATGACCACAGTAGTTGGCAGTATTGTCCGAAATCAATACTCACTCCTGGGGTACACGTCCAGTTTGGAATACTAGACAGTTTTCCATTCCATGTTCTATGTGTCCGGGTAGACACGAGAGACTCACGCCACAACTCCCCAGATAAGAATATCACGAACAAAATCCTATCACCTATCCTATCACCTGACTGATTTTCATCAGAAAACTGTTCACGATTGACTGAACATTTGTGCACATAAATGTGTACCGTATAAAGTTTAGTAAAACCTGTCAAGGTGACAGTTCTTTCATTCAGCACGAGAGGGACAAACTGGAACAGATAAAAATTGATTAGAGAGTTAAATTTGCTAATGTTGCGAATAATGTCGATTCTGCAACTTAGCTTCCTCAGGTTCACTACCACAGGAAGGATTGACTGATGATCTTCAATAAAACACACAAAGAAGTATGTCTTTTAATTCTGACTCAAAGCTCTGTACAGGCCAGGTCTTGGCCGAAAGATGTTAACACAAAGACGTCTGGTGAGCTTATGCGCTCCTCTCCCTTCTGAACCTTGCGTATATATAAGGTATTTTAGAGATGATGGTTTACATTTGGATGTGTTTACAACATGTATCTGGAAGGTTCCTTCGGTATACTGGAGATAATGTGATTACACTTGATATATTTACATTGTATATCTGGAAGGTTCCTTCAATGGAAAGAATATTGAATCACAACAACTCATTAATTATCTACGGAAGATTTCTACAGTGGAATTATTTAGTAAACAGATAACAGCGGCTGGCTGTAGGAGCGGCGGTGTCTGGCGGAAGATTTCTCATGGAGTCTTCTGTGGTGCTTTCCGTCGATGGCGGAGTGGGTGCATGACATAATTAGAGTATGGGTTTCTTCGGGATACTCGTGGTTAGATAAGAACGCATAATACTAGTATTTATCCCGCACGTTCATGATCTCCGAAAGAGTGAGATACGCCCTTCTACACGACAAATTGACGACTATCTTCCTCCGCTCCACCCTTCTCGCCCCGACTGCTCTCTGACGATCAACTCATGTTTTTCACACTACTACTTATCTGCTCAATACATCTTGATGGCGCAAGGTGTAGAATTTGATGTGAATTATGGAAAACCTATGGAAAATGTATATAGGTACTAATTGACTAGCATATCTGCGGTCACGTTAAAAAGGACGAATTCGATGCACACTTGTAAGGCACTTAGATGGAAATCGTTTATCATATTGCCCAAAGATTAGAGACCAATAAGTAATGTGAGCAAGTGTCAAACACATTACTTATTTCAATTCGACATAGTGCTCGACACATCGTTGTTCGTATCTTACTGTCGTGTTTCAGTGAATATAAAAATGGTGCACAACTGTATATTGTTAAAACTTGTAAGAAAAACTACATACTGTAGCGTCGCCTGGTCCGGCGCCGGTGCGTCGGGCCGCTTCGGGGAAACCCGCGTAAAGCCGGATGTGGGTGGAGGGTGGCGGCGCCACGCCGCGCCGGTTGGTAAAGCCCTCAGGAATCCCGGCTGGAATTTCCTTCAAAGGGACGCGCGCGGATGCGAGTCTAAGAGGTGTCGGTTGTAGCTCTGGAAAGGCTGGCCAGCGAGCCGTGTGTCGCCCGCTGCTTGTAGGGTGGGGGCGAGCCGGCGGATATTTAAGGCCGCGCCGACACGAGCCTCGGGGGATACGCTGGGTGTCGAAAGACGTGAGGTATCTCCAGTGCAATCCTTGCACGTGATCTTCAGGTCGAAGATCGGTTTGGCGACAAGCCATGTAATTGGTGTAGTTACGGGACTCTATGTCCGACAGCTTCGTACTTCGCGTTGCTTTTTGCTGCTTCCGAAGCAGTGGTTCTGGGCGAGGCCTAGGGGACGGTCGCGGGGTTTCGCGGCTAAGAGAATTGAAAGGTTGCCAAGGGGCTAGATTTTTGTATCATATCATTGTACTTTAATTGTAAAAAATCTGTAAATATATTGTATTTATTCAATCAGAACAGTCGTCTGTGTTTTTCACTCTAGTACGTCACAGACTCGGAACCTTTCTTTTCTAAAACTGGTGGCAGCGGTTATCGAAAACTCACGTCGGGGTGCCCGCACCAATTCCTGCCATTTTCTTTTTCTAAAACTGGTGGCAGCGGTTATCGAAAACTCACGTCGGGGCGCTCGCAGCAAATTCTGCCACTTTTCTTTTCTAAAACTGGTGGCAGCGGTTATCGAAAACTCACGTCGGGGCGCTCGCAGCAAATTCTGCCACTTTTGTTTTCTAAAACTGGTGGCAGCGGTTATCGAAAACTCACGTCGGGGTGCCCGCACCAATTCCTGCCATTTTTGTTTTCTAAAACTGGTGGCAGCGGCTATTGTTAACTCACGTCGGGGTGCCCGCACCAATTCCTGCCATTTTTGTTTTCTAAAACTGGTGGCAGCGGTTACTGTAAACTCACGTCGGTGTGTCCGCACCAATTCTGCCATTTTTCTTGTCTAAAATTGGTAGCAGCGGTTATTGTAAATTCACGCCGGAGTGCCTGCGCCAATTGTTGCAATTGTAGTTCAAAATTGGTTGCAGTGGTGCTTAGAACTCACACCGGGTGGTTGTGCCAATTGCAGTTAATAATTGGTTACAACAGATTAAAGACTCACTATCATTCAGCTTTGTGGAAGCAGTCACTACGTTCGCAACGAACGGGGAACGCGGAAGTCTGCAGCAGCATCCGCGGGGACATCAGTGCGGCATCAGAGCCATCGGTGCGCGCTGATTAATCAGAACAGCACGCGTAAAGACAGTGTACGCAGTTAAACGTGAATACGCGTCGTAAATACGTGGCGCCGGCAGTGTCGCGCACGCCACGAGAAACCGAAAAGTGCGGTGTTTCGGTACGGTAGTTTCGGGGCGGTACAATCCGACTCGGAACCTTTCTTTTCTAAAACTTGGTACTGGTAATTGGAACTTGATCTGCTAATATTTGCATCACCGGAAGAACACATCACGGACCGACCTGAACGAGAGGAAGGAAGGAGGCCACAAACCGGATCCAGAAGGCGCTCACGCGACACCGAGGTCAACTGAACGTAAGTGTGTTTTTTGTTCTGGTCGGAGATCAATTCAGGCAAAATGGCTTTCTTAGCGGGTTATAGGAAAGAGGTGCTTGTTAGGGTCGCGATGGAGATGGGGGAAACATTAGAAGGGAACGAAACCGTTGTTAAACTTAAATCAATCATTACGGAAAGCGAGCAATACGAGGAATCATTCGTGAAACAACTCGCTGACCAAGAAAAAGAACAGGTTGCAGAAATACGAGAGCAGGAAAGATTACGCGAAGAGAGAGAGCAGGAAAGATTACGCGAAGAGAGAGTGTTAGAGCAGGAAAGAATACGCGAAGAGAGAGAGCAGGAAAGAATACGCGAAGAGAGAGAGCAGGAAAGAATACGCGAAGAACGCGAACGGCAATTTGAACTTGAAAAGTTAAAACTAACGAATCAGGCTCCCACGCGTGTTTCCATAGGTAGTAGCGACACGGGAAATCGAACTAATATTCGTATTAGTCAAGTCATGGACAAATTCAAAGGCGAAGGCGACGATATTACGTTGTTTTTTAGTGTTTTCGAGGCGCATGCTCGCCAGCTTGGTATTGCGCCGGTCGAATGGGTAAGCCATTTAATGGGTTTACTTCCTAATGAGGTGAACAATTGGCTCGTAGTAGGATCCGATTCACCGGATCAAGATTATGACCTAATTAAAGAACAATTATTAGATATGTACAAGTTCACGGCAGAAAAGTGCCGGCAGATGTTTTGTAGTCACGTAAAAGGTGCAAAGACCACTTGGAACGTCTATGCACGTGAATTAGCTAGTTATTGTAAAAAATGGGTCTCAGGTTTAAAGATAGAAACATTTGAGCAATTGGTAGATCTCATTGTAACGGACCAGATGAAGCGAAAGGTGCCGGCGGTTATGCGTGACCATTTCATTGATGTGTGGGGTGAGGTTTCTGCGTCCCAAGATTTGGCACGAAGGCTGGACACCTACGAAAACAACCGGGCTAGCGGATATAAGAAGGATTTCTCGCGGTTCGGCAATAAAGAGCAGGCAGGCGAACGGAAATGGCTGAAGGCGACGGAAAGCGCGCCGACCACTTCCAAAACGGCAGTGCCGAAGGTAGCTAGTAACGCGGAGTTCGAGAAGCCGCAAGAACGGACGTGTTACTTATGTAAAAAACCAGGTCACATAAAAAGGTATTGTCCTCAAAATAACAATAAACCTAGCGAGAAGATGTGTCACGTGGCCGACGCTAGTGCGCCAGTTATTGTCTCCACACACATTTCTTGCCAAAATTTGCGGCGAAACAGTCACCTGTCTCCGTGATACGGGTGCGACGATTGACGTCATCAACGCAAAGCACGTCACGCCGACACAATACACCGGCGAGTCCGTATGGGTTCAGCAGCCCCTGGACGAAGCGCCGAAAAACCTACCGGTAGCCAAGGTAGAGATTGTAGGGCCATTCGGTACACTTGTTACAGAGGCCGCAGTCGCGAAGAATTGCGACTTGCCTTATTACATTTTTAGTAATCGTTCTGCTACGATTTTGAAAGAAATAAAGCAAGGTTTCTTAGAACCACAGCCTATCTGCGCGGTGCGGACTAGGGCGCAAGCAGTTGCTGAGCGCGTAAGGGCGGAAGGGCCGCAGACAATAGAGGCGGTAGAGCCCGCCGAGAGTACGGGAAACGGCCGAGATCAGGACGCGTTCCAGGTAACCGCTTCGGAGGAAACCGAGGATGACAATAGAGTTGGTCAGGGCGAGGTCGACGCCCCGGGCAACTCGGAATCAAACGATCAGGAATCTGAATTAGAGTTCGGTAGCATTGCTTTGGCTCGTTTGGACCCCACCGAATTTGCTACAGCTCAGAGACAAGACAAGGAGCTCGCGCCGTTGATTGAGCGTGCGGAAGGACCCGAGACGGATCGGCGCGATTATGTTATGAAAAACGGCCTATTGTTTCGTGTCCGCCATAGTAAGCGCGGAGAGCAGTTCACTATGTTAGTAATACCGCGGGTGTATCGTGGCACGATCTTAAAACTCTGTCATGAAGTTGCTCACGGCCATTTGGGGGTCACAAAAAGCAAAGATGCCATGGCCAAATATTTCTTCTGGCCGAATTGCTATAAGGATGTTGAAAACTATGTGCGTAGTTGCGACAGTTGCCAACGAGTAGGAACCGGCGGCGAAAAACTTCGCGCGCCTTTGAAAAT